>SJYC01106687.1:0-69337 GCA_006408675.1 Madoqua kirkii | reverse complement strand
TGTATTTGGAATCAGTTGTTGTTCAGTGGAGTAAGAAACGATTTTAATCCTCTGTCCTGGGGTATACATTTTCTCCACCTTCTGTATGACACAAGGGGAAATGTGTCAGTCCTAATAACAGGAAATCGTGTTTAATTATTTATTTACTCTTTTGTGAAAGGAGGCACTTGTGCTGGTATTTGAGTTGTGTGCTCAACTAGACAAAAGCTGGACACCTTTTATTTTTTTTCCATGAAATAACATTTTCTCTTAACTGTTAGAGAGACTTCAGGATTTAGAAGACATATTCTTTTGCTTATTTGCTTGTTTTTGGCTCCGCTGGGTCTTTGTTGCTGTGCATGGCCTTTCTCAAGTTTTGGGGAGCGGGGGCTACTCAAGTTGTGGTGTGCAGACTTATTATCGGAGTGGCTTCTTTTGTTGAAGAACAGGAGCTCTAGGGCCTGTGGGCTTCAGTCGGTGTGTGGCTCACGGGCTTAGTCTCATGTGGGATCTTGCCAGACCAGGGGTCAAACCCATGACCCTTCACTGTGCAAGGGCGATTCTTAACCACTGGACCACCACGGAAGCGTGGAAGACATTTTTGGAAGTGACCAACGTGAGCTGGTCACCCCAAGGACAGCAGACATCAGTTATTCTCAGTGACAAGGTCTGACAGCTTCTCCACCCTTACAGACTCTTCAGAGGAGATTCCTGGTGATTTTAACAAATGTGATCTTTAACGCTCCATGACACAACATGTGAATATATTTAGATTTGCTGCATAGCATTCTGAAGCACTATTTTGTAAACGAATCATGCATTCTGTTAAAAAAAAAATCCATTTCTGCTGAAAGATCCATTCAAAATGCAGGACAGAGCCATGGTTTAGAATGGAACAGGATATGAAAAGATCATTCATCCTACAGATTCCAGATTTTAAGATGTCTTTTAAGAAACGACCCATTTTTGGAATTTGGGTGTATGAGAATTTAGACTTTTAATTGCATCAGAGAGGAATGTCCACAGTACTCTGAGGAGAAAAAGCTTTTCCACCTACACTCCATGCAAGATTGCATTTGATTCTGAGCCTCAAAACAGAGCAGCGTATGACAACAGATTGAGTGCAGGGGTGCCCATGAGAATCCAAGTGTCCACTAGGAAGCCAGGTGTTCACAAGCTCAGCAACAGCCAGGAGACGCTCGTCAAGTCTCAGTTTGTTTGGTAAAATCTGTTTCTTTTCCACAAGTATGTTATTTGTATTTTGACAGAGCATTGCTTGGTAAATACTATATCGGAATGTCTCTGTTTCAAGTTGCACCATACTAAACCACATGGGGAGCTTACCCAGCGTCTCAGCGGTGAAGAATAAGCCTGCCGTGCAGGGGACACAGGAGACATGAGTTCAATTCCTGGGTTGGAAAGATGCCCCTGGAGGAGGGCACCGCACTCCCGTATTCTTGCCTGGGAGATCTCGTAGACAGAGGAGCCTGGGAGGGGGGCTCCAGTCCAAAAAGACTGAAGCGACTTAACACCCATGCACGCAGCCCACATGAGCTGTTAATTTCTGAAGCCACCGCTAACGATATCAAGGGGTCTCGAAACGATCGAGTTTGAGAACTGCTGGGGAAATCGTGTTGCTGAAACCGAGATGACCTTGAACCTCAGCTGGGGAACTTGACATGGACAGCATCTTTGGGTTCATCTGAAAATTATAATTCTGGGTCACGGTTTGGGCCAGATGCCCACAGCCTGGCTGTAGTTAGGTGAAGTCACGGTGGGGTCGAGAGGAGTGACTTTGCAAAGAAAAATTCAGACTACAGACGGAACCTTGAATTTTTTTTTTAATCCCCAAATAAATATCACTTTTTGCTTTTCTACACCTCCTGGTTTTTAGAGGTACTCATGTAAGTGGCCGTGGTGGTTATTTTGGAAAGTTGTGAGTAACATTGTTGCTTGTTGGGCCTTGGTTGCTAAGGTAACTTTCCAAGTGGGAACACTAGATCAGTGTTCTCTGGGCTTAGAAACATGAGGCTTGGATCTAATGCTCTGAGTATAAAGTACCTTTTTTTTTTTTTTTTTTTAATCCCCACTCATTTTATTCAGCTGGGCTTAAAACACAAATGTTCCTATATACCAAAGTGGTTATGAGTAAACAAGAACAGCTTGTTAAAAACCATCATTTCAATGAAAGAAAACACTGAATACCATTTAAAGGGCATAATTTCTTTACAGTTCCTATGTTGTTCATCTTTTAATGTGAAACTATAGAAGCTGAGAAATGGACGTGTCCAACTTCCTTCATCATCCAGAAAAAGACAAAAATAACTGAACAGTGGTAGAGACAGGGCTTGCTAACGTGACTCCGAGAGAATTTCAAGAGGAAAATATTTATAATGAGGATCTTGGAGAAACAAATACATCCTGAAAAGAAAACCCACTAATATTCCATTATTTTTCAAGACTTTTTGACACTTACAATGTGTGAAATCCCAATACCATGACGGAGAGACGTGTAGAAGAGGGTTGCTTTTTTGGTTTTTGAAACTTTTCAAGACATTTGCAAGACGTGTGCAAGGATTGGAAATCTGGAGAGAGTCACACACAATTTGAAATATGCTAGAAGAAGAAATGTGTGTAAAACTTGACCGTGAAGTGGCATATTGTTGTTGTTTAGTCACTAAACCATGTCTGGCTTCTTGTAACTCCTTGGACTGTAGCCCGTCAAGACTGTGTGTGAGATTTCTCGGGCAAGAATACTGGAAAGGGTTGCCGTTGTCTCCTCCAGCGCATCTTCCCCACCCAGGGATCGAACTTGCATCTCCTGCACTGAAGGCGGATTCTTTACCAGTGAGGCACCAGGGAAGCCCCTGGACTGGTATGTTAACACAGACCTAAGGATAAACAATGGTAAACAGGAAACGGTCAATAACAGTGACAAATGAAGACTTACAAATCTGGGATTTAAACACACTGCAGGGCAGGACTTCCCTGCTGGTCCGGTGGTTAAGAATGTGCCTTGCCATGCAGGGAACGCTGGTTCGATCCTTGGTCAGGGAACTTTGATCCCACATGCCGAGAGGCTACTAAGCCCAAGTACCACAACTACTGAAGTCCAAGCACCCATGGTCTCCAAAGCGAGACAAGTGAGCCCAGTGAGAAGCCCACGGTGGAACTGGGGAGTACTCCACCCCCGCCTCGCCCACGATGGCGTCTAAAGCTATCTCTGGGATTAACCTTTGTCTTTCGTGATGGCGCTGGGAATCTGCGTCCTGCTTTTAGGCAAACAGTGGAGGACCCAGGGTTTTCTCTTCTGCGCTCCTTCTCAGTTGTGTTCAGCTCAAATGTACTCTGCCCGAGTGGCGTGTCTGGGGGAGTAGTCCACATGCAAGCTGTCTGATTTCAAAGCTGTCTGATTTCATCTTACTCGTGGTACGGCATTCACTGACGAACTGGATGGGATAGTTTAAAACAGCAAGATAGAATCATGTCCTTTATGAACACAGGTGAAAAATCCTAAAACAAAATGTTGGCAGACTTCACATAGGTCTAGAGCCAAAGAATAATATGTGATAATAAAGTACCATGTATTTCATGAATGAAATTAAGGGGAAACTTCAGAAACTATAGCAAGGGAATTCCCTGGTGGTTCAGTGGCTAAGACTCTGCACTCTCATTGCAGGGGCCCAGGTTCACTCTCTAGTTAGGGAACTACATCCCACAAGCTGCAACTAAGATCTGGTCCAGAAATTACATCAATATAATTAATGATAATAAAAAGTGTAAGACAAAAACCCACGCAATTACATAGGTATTTGATTAAAAACACAGTCCTTACAAATTGAAAAAAGAAAAACCTAAGTAAAACAGATGGAAAACAAACTTCTTAAATATGATAAATGGTATTAAAATAACAATCATCAATCCAATAGTGAGATTTTGGAAAATTGCTGTTTGAGTTAGGCACAGAACTGTGACATTAATTTACAATAATAAGACACAGAAGAAGATAACAAAATTTATTTTAATATTAGATTGAGACAACTATTTATTTTTGCAGACTGTTTGGAGACTAATAAAAGCAAGCTAGAATTAAGGGAATCTTATCAGGTTAATTAACAGTGATGCAAGTTACATACATACACAAATCACTAGTTGTTTTTTTTTTTTTTCTGCAGTTGGTAATGTCTTAGGAAAGCAATGAAAAATTGCCAACTGTTAATGATGTTGAAAATGGCTAGTTCATAGACATAAATTTAATAAGAAGGACTTAGAATTTATTTGTATTACGTACGAAAGAAAGCCTGAATATATGAGAGCTAGTCCATTGTCCTGGATTTGAATACTTAATTGTATAAGAACACAAATATGTAAATTGAATGCATCCCAGTAAAATTGCCATGCCCTCCCAGGGCATGCGGAGGGAAGGAGGAAAAGGATTAAATATTCTTTACATTCCGTTGACAGCCAATGATATTGTGAAAAAAAATAATCTTTGTGCAATGATGCCTGTGTCTTTGTGTGTGAGGGCTGGTCTAATTTTCAGAAATTCCAATTTACCATAGTTTTGTCAATTAAAATAGCTAATACTAGTGAAGAAATGGATAAACAGATAAACAGTAATTAAACAAAAGAGATTATTGCTATGTGTGTATATACACATAGTTAAAATTTTGATATGTAACAATTAAATACATATGTAATTAAGGCTGTACCTTAATTTAGTTCAAGCAAACTGATTAATTTCTTTGATAAGTAGTTCTGTCATGACTATCTGTTTAGAAAAAAAAGAGAAACACTACATTCTTATGTGCAGTCATTGAGAAGCACATTTAAATGAGTTTAAGAATGAAAAATAAATGCTATTAGAAGAAAATTGAACCAACTAACCTGTTAATGCTGGAGTCACTTTATCACAAGTTTGTTTGCCGTGTAGCTAATACATTTTTCCAATTTTGAGTTTTGTTTTTTCTTGCCACACCATGCAGCTTGTGGGATCTTAGTTCCCCTACCAGGGATTGAACCGAGACCCTCAGCAGTGAAAGCACAGCCTTCTACCCTCTGGGTCACCAGGGAATTGCCCATGTTTTTGTCCAATTTCTATGTCACTTTGTTTTGGAAACAAAGTGTCAAGAGAAAGCATCTTTATTGCTCAATTGGAGAAGAAGAACACTTTCTGAGCCTACGTTTTGTACTCAACAAGTTGTAAAATTATATTTTAAGGAGTTTGTATTAATCATTGGAGCTTCCCAAGTGGCGCTAATGGAAAAGAACCCTCCTGCCGATGCAGGAGATGCAGAAGACATGGGTTCAATGCCTGGGTCAGAAAGATGCCCTGAAGGAGGGCATGGCAACCCGCTCAAGTGTTCTTGCCTAGAGAATCCCATGGACAGAGGAGCCTGGTGGGCTACAGCCTGTGGGGTCACAAAGAGTCAAACATGCCTGAAGCGACTGAGCACAGATGTCTACATGTATAAATTATATTTTATAAACTACTAAATTATATTTTAAGAAACTTGTATACATGCAGGTTATTCACAGACAGTTGAATTCATATTCATTTAGGGACAAAACCGGAAACAATACTTCCAAGTGATTCGATACCCAACAACCTCAGCAAAAAGAAAGACTATTTAATTTCCTCACCCTCTGAAGACGTCTCCTCCAGTGTGATTTGTGCCTTAAGCATGAGAGTAATACAAAAGAAAGAGGTGATAGGGGAGGGATGCTCATAAAAGGATTTGTGAGTCAGTGCCAAGAGGAGAAGAAAGCCAGCTGGAAACAATGTACAACTTTCTATAAATGCAGTAGGCAGTAGATTTTGTTAGCAGGGGTAGGGAACATGCGGTAAAAGGACTTTTCTTTTGGATTATGTTTTGTTTTGTTAAAACCACAATGGATTCCTGACAAGTAAATTAATGGCCTTGAGATAGCTCTTAGTAGATGAACACTCTTTCCTGAATATCCACAGAGTGCCAGGCTGTGTGTTGAGTTCTGTGGTGATAGAGAAGAAAATGATCAGCTGTAACATAAACGTGCTGGGCAAGATGAATTACTCCATTCTTGACGAGGATTGCACCGGAATGGTTGTGCTAATTTGATGCTCATAGGTTTCAGCACAGATGGTTCCTATTTGTAACAGACTCCTTATCCTATAACAGGATCAGTTCAGTTCAGTTCAGTTGGTCAGTCGTGTCCGACTCTTTGCGATCCCATGGACTGCAGCACACCAGGCTTCCGTGTCCATCACCCTCTCCCAGAGTTTGCTCAAACTCATGTCCATCGAGTCGGTGATGCCATCCAACCATCTCATCCTCTGTTATCCCCTTCTCGTCCAGCATCAGGGTCTTTTCCAATGCATCAGTTCTTTGCATCAGGTGGCCAAAGGATTGGAGTTTCAGCTTCAGCATCATTCCTTCCAAAGAACACCCAGGACTGATCTCCTTTAGAATGGACTAGTTGGATCTCCTTGCAGTCCAAGGAACTCTCGAGAGTCTTCTCCAACACCACAGTTCAAAAGCATTAATTCTTTGGATAAATCTACGTAAAATCTTGGGTGGGAAGAAAGGCACCTGGGTCCAATGTCCACTGTGGATTCCATCCTGTGTGCGGTTCTGGAACAGGCAAGGCAAATGTCTGTTGGCAAAAGTGTGAGTTCAGCATGGCCTTGGTCATGGTGAGAGTAGAGCTGGACCGCAGCTTGACAGGAGGGGACCATCTGGAAGCCTTGGGCTCTAGACCCTGATGGGGTTTGGTCCACACATTTGTGAGCTCTTTTGTCCTCATCGGTGACATCCTTAATACTTATCTCAAGCATAGCTGGTTTTCCGGGACCGAGGCATTCCCTGCCTGCCAATGGTTGGTCAATGGTTTCCCTGCACTCACTTGACCGCTGACTGTTTTTTCCTGGGATGGCAGGTCACCCTCTCATGTGGTCATGATAGGGACCCCTGGGCCAGCTCTGTATTGCATGCCCCTCTCCTCACCTGACTCCTGCCATCAGCTATTTATTCCTGGACTGACTTGGCTATTGACTCCTTTTCCTGGACTCACTCAGCCTTGGATCGTCTTCCCTGTGGTCATCCTGTTGCCGCCGGTCTTCCCTGGACTGAGAGAAACATTGTCATTTTCTCATCTGTGGTTTTGTCTTGTTTTTGTTTGGTGTTTTGGACTGATGCTATTATTGTTATCCTATATTGATGGGGGGTGGATAATTTCTAATTTTGTCATCCAGACTGTCCATGAATTTATTTCATAATTTGTTGCATTACATAGACTGATTTGCCCCTGAGCCGATTCAGTTATCAGCTATTTACCCCTGGACTTCTTTGGTCATGGACTCTTTATCCCTTGGCTGACTCTGTTATCTACCCTTTTCCCTACACTGACTGAGTTCAGTTTAGCTCAGTTCAGTCACTCAGTCGTGTCCGACTCTTTGCGACCCCATGAACCTCAGCGTGCCAGGCCTCCCTGTCCATCACCAACTGCCGGAGTTTATCCAAATTCATGTCCATTGATTCAGTGATGCCATCCAACCATCTGATCCTCTGTCACCCCTTCTCCTCTTGCCCTCAATCTTTCCCAGCATCAGGGTCTTTTCACATGAGTCAGCTCTTCGCATCAGGTGGCCAAAAGTTTGGAGTTTCAGCTTCAGCATCAGTCCTTCCAGTGAACACCCACGACTGATTTCCTCTAGGGTGGACTGGTTGGATCTCCTTTCAGTGCAAGGGACTCTCAGAATCTTCTCCAACACCACAGTTCAAAAGCATCCATCCTTCTGCACTCAGCTTTCTTTATAGTCCAACTCTCACATCCATATATGACCACTGGAAAAACCATAGCCTTGCCTAGACGGACCTTTAGTCATCACTTGTTCCCCCTGAGTTGACTTGGCCATCTACTACCCCTGGACTGATGGGTTATTGATGCTTTCCCCTGTACTGACGTCATCATTAACTGTTTTCTTTCTAGTGAGTGGGTCATCACTTGTTTCCCACAGACCCAGGGGAACCTTCCTTGACTTTGGATTCACCATCAGCTCTTGCCCTTGCACTGATTTATTCACAGGATTTTTGTTTCCCTCTGCTGAGACTTCAGACAGTCATCTCCATCATCAACTGGACTGCTTTGATCAGTGACTGTTCCCCCTGGACTGACTCGGTCATTGACTATTTATGCCTGGACTAATTGGTCATCAACTGTTTACCCCAATCTGCTCTTGACTATTTTCCCTTGGATTCCCTTGGTCAGAGGCTATTATGCCTCAACTGACTCGGTCATTGACTATTTATGCCTGGACTAATAGGTCATCAACTGTTTACCCCAATCTGTTATTGACTATTTTCCCTTGGGTTCCCTTGGTCAGAGGTTATTTATGCCTCGACTGACTCCATCATTGACTATTTATGCCTGGACTGAGTAATCAATGAAAAGTTATGACCAACCTAGACTGCATATTAAAAAGGAGAGACATTGCTTTACCAAAAAAAGTCCGTCTAGTCAAGACTATGGTTTTTCCAGTATGGATGTGAGAGTTGGACTATAAAGAAAGTTGAGCACTGAAGAATGGATGCTTTTGAACTGTGGTGTTGGAGAAGACTCTTGAGAGTCCCTTGGACTGCCAGGAGATCCAACCAGTCCATGCTGAAGGAGATCAGTCCTGAATATCCCTTGGAAGGACTGATGTTGAAGCTGAAACTCCAGTCCTTTGGCCACCTGATGTGAAGAACTGGCTCATTTGAAAACACCCAATGCTGGGAAATACTGGGGTCAGGAGGAGAAGGGGACGACAGAGGATGAGATGGTTGGATGGCATCACTGACTCAATGGACATGAGTTTGAGTAAGCTCCAGGAGTTGGTGATGGACAGAGAGGCCTGGCGTGTTGCAGTCCATGGGGTCACAAAGAGTCGGACATGGCTGAGTGACAGAACTGAACTGAACTGAATACAGCTTAGGTCCTCATACAAAAAGAGCTGACCACAGGGGAGATGGTGAAGTGGGAAATAAAGCAAGAGAGGGGCTTGGCAAGGACAAAGTGTGACCAATGAGTTTCCCCTGAGAAGCTTAACAGATGACTTCTCTAGGACCAAGTACAAGGTCTGTCTGTGCACAGAATATCTGTCAATGCAAAGAATCGTAGGCTTCATTCCAAAGGGCTCTACTGCTCAGACATAAACTCTAGCCAGGAGATAACCTTCCAGTTCAGGTCAGAATATTCATCCTATTAAACCAACCAAACCATAGGGTGAGGCTCTATTAAAACACATGGAAGCTATGGGATATTTTACATGGTCCTTTGGCCCCTTGATCGGAAGAGTCAACTCCCTGGAAAAGACCCTGATGCTGGGAAAGTTTGAGGGCAGGAGGAGAGGGGGACGACAGAGGATGAGATAGTTGAATGGCATCACTGGCTCATTGGACATGAGTCTGAGCAAACTCCGGGAGTTGGTGATGGACAGGGAGGGCTGGTGTGTTGCAGTCCATGGGGTCGCAGTGTCAGACACGACTGAGTGCCTGCACAATTCCACGTGAAGTGTTTACTGAGCTACAGGAAAAAAAGATTGCACATCAAATGCACAACTTTCACTTACTCTAAATTTTCCAGTGATGAAGTCTCGGTAGTTCAGTATTTGAATATTACCCATGATTCATGAGATTTGTTTTTTTTTTCCCCTTCTCATCTACAATATGTGCCTCTGTTTTTCTCATCCAGAGAGTCATGCCCAGAAAGGCAGTCTGTTGTTTTATATTCCTTTCAACTGCCAAGAAGCAAAAAAAAAAAAAAAAAAAAAAAGCACTTTTACCTTCTGTTAAAAATCTGTGAAATTCTCACACAGAGTGGAGTTTTAAAATATTCAATTCTGTCCAATTCCTAAGAGAATGATTTGTGCATGATGGAGGCTGAGAGAGAACAGAAATATTGTAATTCATGGTTTTTAATTTTGCACCCTGGATTTCTCCATTTTTAAAACAAATAGCAGCATTTAATGATCATATACCAAGATTACAGTAAACAGTTTTAACGCTTCATTTTAAAACCGGTGTAAGTTGGGCTATCTAACACACGTAAACCTTTTAATTCACAAAGTGCTGGAAAATTGGAATGTCAGAGCCCACACATATGAAATGGTAATTATGCCCTAAAGAGGATAAACACTGTAAGAATTTGAGGAGTGAATGTGAAGCGAGGGCGTGACTGTAATTGGAGGAGCTGGGTTTTAGTAACTAGCAGGAGAGACGCCGTTTATGCGTTGTTACTGTCCTGTCTTTGCTCAGTGGTGTCTGACGCTTTGTGACCCCACGGACTGCAGCACACCAGGCTCCTCTGTCCATGGAGTCTTCCAGGCAAGGGTACTGGAGTGGGCTGCCATTTCCTTCTCCAGGGGATCTTGCCGACCCAGGGATCAAACCCACGTCTCTTGCATCTCCTGCACTAGTAGGTGGATTCTTTACGGCTGAGCCACCAGGGAAGCCCATTCATACATATCTAGAAGCAAAGAAAGGATGAAATTGCGAACCCGTTAGAAACTGTTGGGCAGTGTTTATTTGGGTCAGCTTGAGGTCGACAGTTTGCAGAATTGCAGCGTTTTCAGTGTTAACAAAAACCGGTGCAACCTGAGATTTTTGTTAAACTTTGGTCATCCTAAATTTGAAAGATATTAAGTATTACAACTGGTGACCAAAAGACTGATTTCTGCTTCTTCACAATGTTATTCTCAGATGAGAATTTCTCCCATGTGGGTGTGCAAAACACTCCCTCAGCAGACCTCGGGCAGAAAACCCTTTCGTGAATTCTACGTTAGTTGGTTATGCAAGGCAGCTCTTTGTAAAAATACTTACTCAGATTTTAATGTACTTAATTTTGATTTAAACTCCAATATTCTTTGGGAGGAAAAAACATCATTGAGGTACACTGTGATGTATGTTTCACATTTCCAGTATTTTTTTTTAATGACTGTTTTCTTGGAGTGGTGGATTTCTTTGTTGTTTTGCTAGAAAGTTTTGAAAGGACTGCTAGGCTTGTGAGGATGTATTTTGGTGCAAGCGGTGGGAGAGGGTTGAGACAAAAGCCCTAAAGGAAATCAGTCCTGAATATTCATTGGAAGGACTGATGCTGACTCTGAAACTCGAATCCTTTGGCCACCTGATGCGAAGAACGGACTCCTTGGAAAAGACCTTGATGCTGGGGAAGACTGAAGGCAGGAGAAGAAGGGATGACAGAGGGTGAGATGGTTGGATAGCATCATGGACTCGATGGACGTGAGTTTGAGCAAGCTCCGGGAGTTGGTGATGGACAGGGAGGCCTGGCGTGCTGTGGTCCATGAGGTTGCAAAGAGTCAGACACGACTGAGCGACTGAACTGAACTGATATCCATCGAGTTGGTCCTGCTATCCAAGCATCTCACCGTCTGTCGTCCTCTTCTCGTTTTGCCTTCCGTCTCTCCCAGCATCAGAAGGGCGGTGTCCATGGGTACACATTGGGTGCGTGAGACTTGTGCAGAAGGTCTTGCTAGGTAAAGATGACCAGGACACCAAAAGAATCCCTATGTAATAAGCTTTTAATGATGCAGCGCTCCTGGGCGGGGTTCCCGGACCCGAAGGAGGCAGGTCCAGGAAGTCCGTGTGCAGGCCCACGCTGGAAGTTTGTTTATATACGCATGCTACGGGGGATGGCCAGGTTAGCGGAAGGGGTTTGGATAGGGTGCGAGTTCGCAGCTGCGCGGGCTGATAGGTCTTTCTATGCGGCTGGGGCAGGGCAGCTTTGGCGGTGAAGTGTGCTGTCCTTGGTACCGGGTACCGGGATCCGGGATCCTCCCTCCGTTAAGGACTCCCCAGGCCTTCGGGAGAGAGGAGGGGCGGCCCATCAAGGCCCCCCGGGATCCGACTTTACAGGTATCATCAATGTTTCTGCTGATGCTTTCTCCACTCACTGAGATAAGCATGTCCAGCAAGTGTTTTCCCCTCTCGGTGCCTCAGTTTCTTAGTTTCCTTCTTTGGAAGAGTTCAGGTTCTTTTCTCACACGGATGTTGTGAGCTCTTTGCCCGAGTCACCCACGTAAATTGCTAAAATGAGGCCTGATGCGCAGTGAGCACCGCTGAGCACTGGATGAAGGAGGCTCAGCATCACAGTTTCCGGGGTGGGGGAGGTGTTGATTCAGGGTGGGGGAGGTGTTGATTCAGAGTGAGGCAGGTGTTGTCTGGAACTTGGAACACAGGGAAAGCCCTCGGGGGCCGTTTCCAGGCACCCATCAGTGTAGAAGGTCAGAAAGCGTGATGGCGAGATCGACGAGACCTGTGAAACGGATGTCAATGAAAATCTGTCTACCAGGTGTGGCTAACGGAGCTGCGATGCTCCAGCCGTCACTGACTGTCTCATCCTTGTCTCTGGGATAACAATGATGCTACCAGTACCTTCCCCAAGATAGACAGCCCAAGGGAAAACGCTCAGCTTCATTCTTGGAAGATGCTAGGTGTATGGTTTTGTGTGTTTCTTAAAAATCTTCGTTGTAGACTAAATACCGGAAATACAAACAATAAAACTGCAAGCCTTATTACAATAGTTTGGGACCAGATGCAGGAACCCTGGGTGATTCACGTTCCTCTTCAGTGCGTCATGTGAGCCCCAGATTTTGATGTGAATAGCATCATGCTTGTGGGGTAGAGGCAGTTGGCCTTAGCAGAAAATACCTCAAGGGTGGCTCAGAAATTCGGGAAGGTCTTCCGGTCCAGACTTGAGAAAAACCTAGTTTTGGCATAGTCATCCTTGATTCAGTGTGTAGTCCGTAATTCACGCCATGAAAGGCTATTGCAGTCGTTTCATTTTTAAATATTCATGTGGTTGCACCACATCTTTAGCCGTGGCTCGTGAACTCTTTGTTGCTGCCTGTGGGATTTAGCTCCCTGACCAGGAATCAAACTCTGGCCCCTCGAGTTGGGAGCCTGGAGTCTTTAGCCACTGGATCACCAGGGAAGTTCCTCCCAGTTGTTCATTCAGAGGTCTTCTGGCCCTTCTCAGTCATACTGGTCGTTGTGGGGGCTGCTAGATTATTCTACCAAGGAAATGGAAGGAAATCTTTCCAATCTTGGAAAAGCTCTGAAATTTAGTAAGAATTTTGAAACGCAGTTCTGTCTGGCTTTGATGATCATCTTTCCTGGTGGGTCAGCTGGCAAAAAAAGTCTGTGCAGTGCAGGAAACCTGGGTTTGATCCATGGGTTGGGAAGACCCCTGGAGAAGGGAAAGGCTATCCACTCCAGTGTTCTGGCCTGGAGAATCCCATGGACTGTGTAGTCCATGGGATCGCAGAGTCAGACATGACTGAGCGACGTTCACTCCCCTCACTTTGCCATGGCATCCACGGTATATTACAGCCCATTTCTTGAGCAAAAGCAGACTGGAGAATATGGCAAAGCTATACTCAGTTTTGACCAGGCGGAGAAGCAAACCATTCCTTTGTACACAGAGACGGCTGGTCAGAGACCTCAGGGAGTTCAGAGCCAAGAATTACCAGGGCTCCTCGGAGTGTGGGCTTTGAGCAGACCGCAGCAAGGCTTAGAAAGGATCAACGAAGGGATAGCCCTCTCGCCAATGGGCTGTGTTCATTTCTCATTAACGATGCGTGAAATTGATCGGCACCGCCGCCCACTGGCAGGACCTCAGATGAAATAGATGTCTCCCATGGTGTGCAGCGCCGTGACTGACAGCTGCAAGCCACTCTTTCAGAAATGATTTCGGAAGACAGACATTTGGCTTCCAAACAGCTTGCCAATGGTCTCCTAACACAGGGAAAGAAATTAATTCCTTGCCCATGGATTGCCCCAGGGTGTCTTACATTGTGTGGAGTAAGTCTTTCAGTAGAGCTGTGAATGACATCTTAAAAAAAGAAAAAGAAAAGAAAAGAAAATAGAAGATTCCCTGATAAATTCTGCACGGCCCAGTTTCCCTCCAGATGCCACGCACACACAAAACATGGTATCATTTTCAGTGGCAGTTTTGCTCACGTCCACCTCAACCTGTTTGTGTCTTCCTGCGATCTTTTAATTCCATCCAGGACCAGGAAAGGAAGACATACCTGTCCAACATCAGAGGCAGCGTGCATTGGCTCCACTGTTTACTTGATTTAAAATGTGATAAACATCCTGTTGCTGATGTTATGTGTCATAATACCCAGGACGGTGTGATGCTCTTGGAGACTATGTGCTTCTTACGGATTTATGTAATTTGGTTCCCTGACAGAAAACTGTGACTGTCTTTGGGAAGAAAAAGAAGCAAATAGTATGTACTCTTGCATTGTGGCTGTGGCTTCTGATTTTTTCTTACAAAGTTAAATCTTTCTTTAAAAAAATCATAGAAATGAAAGTAGGCATGTGTTGAATGTCGGAGCGGATGGTGGCAGAGGCCAGTTGTGTGACTTAGAGGCAGGCACGTGGTCAGATGCTGGGGCTAGTTGCCTGCCCTGTGGTTGCGAAGAGGTCGTGACCCAGTGAACAGGGCAGAGAAACAGCAATCTCCCCAGCCTCCTTCAGGCAGAGAACCCACTTGATTCATTTGACCCTTGTTTCATCGCTTTTAAGGAACAGTCTCAGAGGATGCCTTCATATCTTGCAGTGATTTTAACCCAAAAAAGAGAGAAAAAAAATAAACCTAATCGTTTTTGTCTGTTTTCAGATATAACTTGAGTCATGTTAAGAAGAAAGAGTGTTCCTTTCTTGTAGTTTTTCAGTTGCTCAGTCGTGTCTGACTCTTTGCGACCCCATGGGCTGCAGCAGGCCAGGCCTCCCTGTCCATCACTGACTCCTGGAGTTTACCCAGACTCATGTCCATTGAGTCGGTGAAGCCATCCAACCATCTCATCCTCTGTCATCTCCTTCTCCCGCCTTCAATCTTTCCCAGCATCAGGGTCTTTTCCAGTGAGTCAGTTCTTTGCATCAGATGATCAAAGGATTGGAGCTTTATCTTCAGCATCAGTCCTTCCAATGAATATTCAGGGTTGATTTCCTTGAGAATGGACTGGTTGGATCTCCTTGCAGTCCAAGGGACTCTCAAGAGTCTCCTCCAACACCACAGTTCAAAAGCATCAGTTCTCCAACACTCTTTGACTTTACACCTAGAGAAAACATTCTTAAATGCGGGAAGGAAAGTTTGCCCCTTGGGGACATCTGGCAATAGCTGGAGATTTTTTGTGGTAGCGGAGATGGAGCGGGAGGGGCTGGATGCTACTGCCCTCCTCTGACGGAGGCCAGAGATACTGCTCACCATGGTACCCAGCATAAGATGCTCCTCATCCTCCAAGCACTGGAAAGAAATACCAGCCCAAAGATACCCTGCTTGGGGAAAAAAAAAAAGAGAGAGAGAATGAAAGAAGTCTTGCACTGGAACATTTAAGGGCCACAAACTCCGTCGCCTTCACGTTTAGAACGCAGAGGGCTCCAGAGTTCTGGAGACTAGTCATTGTTGCCGAGGCTGAGAAACCTGGATCAGAGCAAAACTTGGGCTCCCCTGGTGCGTTAGCTGGTAAAGAATCCGCCTGCCATGCAAGAGATTGCCGATGATGCAGGAGACCTTGGTTCAGTCCCTGGGTGGGGAAGATCCCCCGGAGAAGGGAATGACAACACAGTCCAGGATCCTTTTCCTGGAGAATCCCATGGACAGAGGAGCCTGGTGGGCTACAGTCCATGGGGTCGCAGAGAGTCAGAAACGAATACTGCTGAACCAGCAACCATCCACCACCATATACTCAGTACTGTATGACAGGATGATTTCAAGCTCTCCTAAGATTTACCCGTAGAGGAGACTTATTTGACTTATACTAAACGCATCATTAGTATATATTTGAAAGTAAAAAGAATTTGCTTCCATGGTTTTGAGAAAACATAAAATATCTTACATGACCGCTTTAAACATTCATCTCAATGTTTCCCCTGAAAGCAAAACCTGCTTCTTTCTCTTCTTTTCTACTTTTGTGAGGTCTTGTCTGCCTTTGTAATAGGAAAGCTTTGATCACCCCCATTAAGTTTATATACGCTCACTGTGCAAACATCGTAAATCCCACTCCATCTTGGAAAGGCCTTTTCATTTCAGAGGCTAGGTTAATTGCCCGAGCAGCAATTAAGATTTTAACCGTCAGTCTAGCAGCTTTTCTCTCAAGGACGTATACCAAAAGCCAAGTCGACAGAGTTCCCCTGGATAGTGTAATTTGTTTAAGAAAGAGACCAATAAGAATCACCTGTCCTGACCGCCCCAGGCAGTCATTTCTCTCAGAAAGGTCCCAGAAGAAAAACACATCTTTAAATCATCAGCCTTAAAGTTAATGGCCATCGGCGGTGAATAGTTAGCCGTATTAAGATCTATGTACCTGAAAACCTTTGAAGCATCACCTTTTCATTTCAGACATCCTCTCGTCGTAAGTTCTGGCTTTGCACCACCGATCGTAACAAGCAAGCAAGACAGAGAACACCCATGTCTGGCTTCCTCTGTCTTGACTACACTCGCGGCGTGATTCGTGAAGCTGGCTTTTGGTAGTCGCTTACCGATGAAGCCACGTCGCTGCTCCTCCATCAAGCCAGGTCTTCACTGTGGTGCTAGGAGATTCTCTTGAAAGTGTGTCTTTGGGCCTACTTTTTCATGCATTCCGAAGACCGTGAGCTGTCTATTTGCCCCATCGATCCTTTCCTGCTTAAGTTCTCTGTGTTGTCTGCAACTGATTGCGGAGGACAACTAAGGCTACCGTGACGAACAGCAGCAATGAGAGCAAAACTAGGGTTGTTGAGTGCTCTGCGCAGAAGTGAGTACCCGAGCTGTCCCTCTTGTATGTTAAACTTGCTATCTGGGCATGTATAATGTAGGTGACGCTAGTGGTAAAGAATGTGCCTGCCAATGCAGGAGACCTGAGACGTGGGTTCGATCCCTGGGTTGGGAAGATCCCCTGGAGGAGGGCATGGCAACCCGCTCCAGTAACCTTGCCTGGAGAATCCCAGGGACAGAGGAGCCTGGCGGGCTACAGTCCATGGGGTCAGAAAGAGTCGGACACAACTGAAGCAGCTTAGCATGCACGCCCTCAAAGTTCATTCTGTGAGTCAAAGAGGTCTTATTAGGAGATGCCTCCCAGATTTGACAATGGCACGGCTTTTCCAGTGCAGCCCAGGCTGTCTGGCCTCCTGTTCGGTTGCTCTTGGCACGCTCACTTACACCACCTCCTGGAGCATGGTAGGCAGCCTTCCACTGTGAATATTCAGGGTTGATTTCCTTGAGAATGGACTGGTTGGATCTCCTTGCAGTCCAAGGGACTCTCAAGAGTCTCCTCCAACGCCACAGTTCAAAAGCATCAGTTCTCCAACACTCTTTGATTTTACACCTAGAGAAAACATTCTTAAATGCGGGAAGGAAAGTTTGCCCCTTGGGGACATCTGGCAATAGCTGGAGATTTTCTGTGGTAGCGGAGATGGAGCGGGAGGGGCTGGATGCTACTGCCCTCCTCTGACGGAGGCCAGAGATACTGCTCACCATGGTACCCAGCATAAGATGCTCCTCATCCTCCAAGCACTGGAAAGAAATACCAGCCCAAAGATACCCTGCTTGGGGAAAAAAAAAAAGAGAGAGAGAATGAAAGAAGTCTTGCACTGGAACATTTAAGGGCCACAAACTCCGTCGCCTTCACGTTTAGAACGCAGAGGGCTCCAGAGTTCTGGAGACTAGTCATTGTTGCGCCGAGGCTGAGAAACCTGGATCAGAGCAAAACTTGGGCTCCCCTGGTGCGTTAGCTGGTAAAGAATCCGCCTGCCATGCAAGAGATTGCCGATGATGCAGGAGACCTTGGTTCAGTCCCTGGGTGGGGAAGATCCCCCGGAGAAGGGAATGACAACACAGTCCAGGATCCTTTTCCTGGAGAATCCCATGGACAGAGGAGCCTGGTGGGCTACAGTCCATGGGGTCGCAGAGAGTCAGAAACGAATACTGCTGAACCAGCAACCATCCACCACCATATACTCAGTACCGTATGACAGTTAGGATGATTTCAAGCTCTCCTAAGATTTACCCGTAGAGGAGACTTATTTGACTTATATTAAACGCATCATTAGTATATATTTGAAAGTAAAAAGAATTTGCTTCCATGGTTTTGAGAAAACATAAAATATCTTACATGACCGCTTTAAACATTCATCTCAATGTTTCCCCTGAAAGCAAACCTGCTTCTTTCTCTTCTTTTCTACTTTTGTGAGGTCTTGTCTGCCTTTGTAATAGGAAAGCTTTGATCACCCCCATTAAGTTTATATACGCTCACTGTGCAAACATCGTAAATCCCACTCCATCTTGGAAAGGCCTTTTCATTTCAGAGGCTAGGTTAATTGCCCGAGCAGCAATTAAGATTTTAACCGTCAGTCTAGCAGCTTTTCTCTCAAGGACGTATACCAAAAGCCAAGTCGACAGAGTTCCCCTGGATAGTGTAATTTGTTTAAGAAAGAGACCAATAAGAATCACCTGTCCTGACCGCCCCAGGCAGTCATTTCTCTCAGAAAGGTCCCAGAAGAAAAACACATCTTTAAATCATCAGCCTTAAAGTTAATGGCCATCGGCGGTGAATAGTTAGCCGTATTAAGATCTATGTACCTGAAAACCTTTGAAGCATCACCTTTTCATTTCAGACATCCTCTCGTCGTAAGTTCTGGCTTTGCACCACCGATCGTAACAAGCAAGCAAGACAGAGAACACCCATGTCTGGCTTCCTCTGTCTTGACTACACTCGCGGCGTGATTCGTGAAGCTGGCTTTTGGTAGTCGCTTACCGATGAAGCCACGTCGCTGCTCCTCCATCAAGCCAGGTCTTCACTGTGGTGCTAGGAGATTCTCTTGAAAGTGTGTCTTTGGGCCTACTTTTTCATGCATTCCGAAGACCGTGAGCTGTCTATTTGCCCCATCGATCCTTTCCTGCTTAAGTTCTCTGTGTTGTCTGCAACTGATTGCGGAGGACAACTAAGGCTACCGTGACGAACAGCAGCAATGAGAGCAAAACTAGGGTTGTTGAGTGCTCTGCGCAGAAGTGAGTACCCGAGCTGTCCCTCTTGTATGTTAAACTTGCTATCTGGGCATGTATAATGTAGGTGACGCTAGTGGTAAAGAATGTGCCTGCCAATGCAGGAGACCTGAGACGTGGGTTCGATCCCTGGGTTGGGAAGATCCCCTGGAGGAGGGCATGGCAACCCGCTCCAGTAACCTTGCCTGGAGAATCCCAGGGACAGAGGAGCCTGGCGGGCTACAGTCCATGGGGTCAGAAAGAGTCGGACACAACTGAAGCAGCTTAGCATGCACGCCCTCAAAGTTCATTCTGTGAGTCAAAGAGGTCTTATTAGGAGATGCCTCCCAGATTTGACAATGGCACGGCTTTTCCAGTGCAGCCCAGGCTGTCTGGCCTCCTGTTCGGTTGCTCTTGGCACGCTCACTTACACCACCTCCTGGAGCATGGTAGGCAGCCTTCCGCTGTCGTGTCCGACTCTGTGCGACCCCAGAGACAGTAGTCCACGAAGCTTCCCCGTCCCTGGGATTCTCCGGGCAAGAACACCGGAGTGGGTTGCCATTTCCTTCTCCAGTGCATGAAAGTGAGAAGAGACAGTGAACGAGGAGCTAAATGTGAGCTTATCTCACTGGTAGGCATTTCAACATTTACTTTTAAAATTTACCTCCCTACTGACACTTCAAATACAAATAAACTCAGACATTTAAGTCATACAGTTCCATGAATTTTGTTGTATGAAAACACCCATATGAAGAAATAAATATGAGACTTCCCACACCCTGGGGGAATTGTCCCTGGCCCAAATCCCCAGGTAGCCCCTCCTCCAACTTCTCTCCCGGGTTTAAGCTTGAGTCTGTGTTCTTTCACTTTCCGCATTGTTACAGTTGCCTTTTGTAGTTTGACAGGTTCCAGAATGCGTATGTATCTTGTAGGAACTCTATTGTTGCAGTGGTTTTAGAATGAGAAAAGGAAACGGGAGTGTGAGGGAGGGAAGGAAGGAAGTGAAGGAAAGAAAGAAGGACTTTTAAATTAAGCACGCTGGTCAAATCTGGGCTTCCCGGTGGCAGTAAAGAATCTGCCTGTAATACAAGAGATGCAGGTTCGATCCCTGGGTTGGAAGGATCCCTTGGAGGAGGAAATGGCAACCCACTCCAGTATTCTGGCCTGGAAAATCCCATGGGCAGAGGAGCCTGGTGCGCTACAGTCCATGGGGTCGCAGAGAGTCAGACACGACTGAGTGGCTAACACTCTGTGACTTTTAAGTCACGCATTCCATCCCGATCTATGTCTTACCCATCTCCTTTGAAGGGGCCTTTCGAAGGTTAAACTATTTGGATTCCCTTGAAAGAATTACATGGTATAAACTCACGACTCACGGTGGCATCGCGACCTAGAAAAGAATTCTTGTACATCTATTTCTGCTCTAAAAGCAAGTCCTTGGCATGCCTGATAATCACATCTCTTTCTGGGCTCTGCCCACAAGCGGCAAGAACCTTAAATGTCTTCCTCCTTGGTTGCACTGTTTTCAGAGAAAAGTCTCCGTGCCTGGCTCCCTGTTGTGTCCCTTTAAATTCTTCAGAAACACCCCAGCGCTGGTAAATGTAGTTTGTGACGTCACGAGTACACACGTGGTCATCTTTCTCTGATAAGGCTGGAGGTACGGTCTGAAATGGAAGCAGTTTGGGGAAGAGATTGTCTCTTTGTTTCTTTGAAGCGCAAACGTGCTGCTGTGACATAGCTATTAAAAGAAAGCAGGGGCGGTACTCCCCGGTGGTCCAGTGGTTGAAACTCCGGGCATCCACTGCAAGGGGCCACGGGTTCCCATCCGTAGTCTGAGAACTAAGATCCCACATGCCAAGCAGCACAGCCAAAAGCAAAAATAAAATAAAATTAAAAAATAGAAGAAAAAGAAGAGGATGCTGAAGCTTCAGTATATGTCTGGTGTATTGGAGTGAATTTGAATTGCCTCGTTTAAGCAAATGTCCGACATTCGGTCACGTCCATTAAATGTAAATGTGGTCATGTTAAATTAAATGATGCATGGTCTTACACACATACATACCCAGTTGGGTCCCTTTAATGCAATACTGTTGATGACCCTCTCTGTCTGGAGTGTCTGGTGGATTTCCATTTCCTGAGACTGGGTTTAACATGGTCGCATTGTCCGGTGGCCACACTCAACCCTCTTCCCTCGATTCTTGGTCTTCTGTGCAAGGACCCTGACTTTGCGTTTGGTTTCCTGAGTCTCGTTTACCAGGCACAGTGAGGAAACGAAGGCATGGATCTACAGCTCTGTCAAGTGCCACTTAACTCCAACGTGGAAACTTGGCTTTTGTTTAGATTCTTGGAAATAAAAAGCCAAATGGTCACTTGAGGTCAAACCAGTCCATCCTAAAGGACATCAGCCCTGAATATTCATTGGAAGAACTGACGCTGAGGCTGAAACTCCAATGCTTTGGCCACATGATGTGAAGAACTGAGTCATTGGAAAAGACTCTGATGCTGGGAAAGATGGAAGACGGGAGGAATAGGGGACGACAGAGGATGAGATGGTTGGATGGCATCACTGACTTGATGGATATGAGTCTGAGGAAGCTCTGGGAGTTGGTGATGGACAGGGAGGCCTGGTGTGCTGCAGTCCATGGGGCTGCGAGGAGTCAGACACGACTGGGCGACTACACAACAGCAACAACAAATCCCACTGGCCTGTCCTGGTTGCTCTTTGTTTTGTACGTTCTGATTTTCTTGTCTCGAGTCCCTTTCCCTCCACCATTGGGCCCTCCTCTTATTTCACAGGGTGTGGCTCATTATGTGGTCTCAGGCCTCGGGCCACAGCTAGTCAGGAGGCAGGGACTTCCCTGGTGGTCCAGTGGTTAAGACTTTGAGCTTCCACTGCCAGCGGGATGGGTTCAGTCCCCGGTCAGGGAACTAAGATTCCACAGGTTCATGGTGTGGACCAAAAAACATGAAGAGGGAGAAGAATGGGGTGTGTGTGTGTGTGTGTGTGTGTGTGTGTGTGTGTGTGTGTGTGTGTCTGTGTGTCTGTGTGTGTGTCTGTGTGTGTGTGGTGAGGTGCAGAGATGGACAAAACCATTGTGTCCAGAATTTGGAGTATGAGGGTGGGATCCTATGGATATATGACTTTTAAACAATAGCTCAGTTGGTAAAGATTCCACCTGCAATGAAGGAGACCCCAGTTCAATCCCTGGGTTGGGAAGATCCCGTGCAGAAGGGAGAGGCTACCCACTCCAGTCTTCTTGGGCTTCCCTGGTGGCTCAGCTGGTAAAGAATCCACCTGCAATGAGGGAGACCTGGGTTTGATCCCTGGGTTGGGAAGATCCCCTGGGGAAGGAAAAGGCTACCCACTCCAGTATTCTGGCCTGGAGAATTCCCTGGACTCTATGGTCCTTGGGGTCACAAAGAGTCGGACACGGCTGAGCGACTTGCACTTTCCGTTCAGTAAAGTGAAGTTTCACTTTTCATTCAGTAAAAAGTGATATTTAGGCCGAAAGATCTTTATTTTTCCATCATGTGGAAGAAGGAAGAAAGCTGGCCAAAGTCTAACCCGAGAGAGCCTCACAGAAGCTGGGGTAGGTCTCCAGAAGCTGCCTCTAAGTGTCTTATTACTGATTGATATGCCCGGTGAGGTGAGCACTTTTCGTGAGGATCAAATGGAGATGAAAAAGGTGTTCACGCTGAGGACACTCGACATGGGTCCTGAGAGTGATTCTTTGCTTTATTTTAGCTATTAAGAGATTGAAATTCTCAGTGGTCTTTGCAGGACATTATGGGATGCAGGTATTTTAATCACATGGAAACAGTGGAGAGAAAGTCTGTCATCAGAAAATAAGCCCTTGTTTGCTATGCTGTGCCAGACTCAGCCAGCAGGCACACTTATCTGTAATAGACTGGTTCTGAGTTTTTCCCCCAGGCTGTTTATTTGCTTCTGTTAGCGTGATTCGTCTTTTATGAGCAGACTTGCAGCAGCGGCTTCCTGTGCCTTGAGAAAAGGGTTAGGGAGAAACTCTTAGAACAGACAGTTTTAAAATAAATTTTAAGTGTAATTGATGAAGACTCTTGAGAGTCCCTTGGACTGCAAGGAGGTCCACCCAGTCCATTCTGAAGGAGATCAGCCCTGGGATTTCTTTGGAAGGAATGATGTTGAAGCTGAAACTCCAGTACTTTGGCCACCTCATGTAAAGAGCTGACTCATTGGAAAAGACTCTGATGCTGGGAGGGATTGGGGGCAGGAGGAGAAGGGGATGACCGAGGATGAGATGGCTGGATGGCATCACGACTCGATGGATGTGAGTCTGAGTGAGCTCCGGGAGTTGGTGATGAACAGGGAGGCCTGGCGTGCTGCGATTCATGGGGTCGCAGAGTCGGACACGACTGGGTGACTGAACTGAACTGAACTGAACTGATGCGGGTCTAGCCTATTCTTTGACTATCTGTCTGTCTGTCGTTTTTCCTCTACTCTATCAGCCCCGTTCCATCATCCGTCTACCATCTATTTGTCCGATTTATTCGTGCATGGTTTCTGCTTTCCTGCTGGGCTCTAAGCATGCCACGCCTTCTCTGTCCCGAACTCCTTTGTACTTTTGAGCAAAGTGCTCGCGCACCAAGTCAAGTTCAAAAAAAGAGGCCCTGAATTTGGGCACGAATTCAGAAATACGCACGTGGGACCATCAGACGCAGACGCAGCTGCTGTGTAACAGCTGGCGTTCTGTTCCAATTGTAGCTCCACGGCACGCCGATCGGCTGCTACAGCAGCCAGTCTGTGGACTGAAGGTCCGGAACGTGCGGCTACCAGGGAAAACCCCGTCCTGTCCCAGCTCACAGCAGGAAGCGACACAGAAGACCAGGGCTCAGGTTTCCCCATTCTAAAACAGCCATCACTGGATGACCTGCCTAAGGAGATGGGGTCTGTGTACGCAGTTGCCTGTTATGCTGCCATAAAAAGGAATAAAATAATGATTTTTGCATCAACGCGGATGGACCCAGTGATTATCATACTAAGTGGACACATTCAGATCCAGAAAGACAATTGTATGACATCAGTTATGCGTGGAATCTAAAAGTAATACAAATAAAAGTATAAACCCAACACCAGCTCACAGGCATAGGAAACCAACTTATGTTTACAATGGGGCTTCACCGGTGGCTCAGACGGTAGGGAGTCTGCCTGCAGTGCCGCAGACCCAGGTTCCAGAAGACGCCCTGGAGAAGGAAATGGTAACCCACTGCAGTATTCCTGCCTGGAGAATTCCGTGGAAGGAGAGGCCTGCAGGCTACAGTCAGGGCTACAGTAAGAATAAAGTAGAGAGATGATAGTTCATGGATAGACAGCTGATAGAATAGACGATAAATGATAAATCCATAGCTAGAGCGTCAAAGAATAAGTTTGAGCCTCATCAGTTCAGTTTAGTCACTCAGTCGTGTCTGACTATTTGTGACCCCATGGACTGCAGCACGCCAGGCTTCACTGTACACCACCAACTCCCGGAGTCCACCCAAACTCATGTCCATTGAGTCGGTGATGTCATCCAAGCATCTCATCCTCCATCGGCCCCTTCTCCTCCTGCTCTCAATCTTTCCCAGCATCAGAGTCTTTTCCAGTGAGTCAGCTCTTCTCATGAGGTGGCCAAAGTACTGGAGTTTCAGCTTTAGCATCATTCCTTCCAAAGAAATCCCAGGGCTAATCTTCACAATGGACTGGTTGGATCTCCTTGCAGTCCAAGGGACTCTCAAGAGTCTTTTCCAACACCACAGTTTAAAAGCATCAGTTCGTTGGTGCTCAGCTTTCTTTGGAGCCTATAGGAAAAGAATAAATGAGGTACCCGGATGATAGATAGATAATGGATAGAATAGATGATGAATGATAGTGAAAGAATGGAGTCTAATAGGAAAAAATAAATAATGAAAGAATAAATTAGGTAGTTGATAGATCTGTAGACACATTATAGATACATAGATTGATGAATGCTATAAATACATAGATCACAAATGAGAGTGAATTACATAAACAGTGAAAGAAGAAATAAAGAGTGAAAGAATGAATTAGGTGGGTGATGGAGAAACTGGGGTCTAATATTAAGAGGAAACAATAAATGATGAGCCAGCAAATCAATCAGACATGCTGGTGGGCTCCTCCCTCGGCCCGTCCCCGCATCCCAGACGTGATCTCATTGGAGATGGTCTCAGTTAAAAATTGCGGGGTGGAGGTTGACCGTCACACCCACTGGTGCCAGTGACAAAGGTCTCAGCAACCTGCAGCGAAGCTGGAGTAGCGGGCGAGCGTTCTCCCCTTCAGACCCCTCCCCACCGTGTCCCTGTGCGCTCGGGGCTCCGGACGTCTGGCCGCATCAACAGACCCCTTTGCCCTCCACTTCCCCTCCGCTGGACTGGTGGGGAAATCCTGGCCTATCCCTTCCCTCACCCCTCCTAAGCCAGCATCCTGCACAGTCGCGAGGAGGCGCTCACTAAATCTTAACGACTTGTATCTGAGGGTGTTGTCTTTGGCTGGGTGCTATTAATATCTTTTTCTTTTAAGTTTGAAAGGCAAGCGAAATTTATTTTTTCAAAATATTTAATTGGAGGATTGTTGCTTTCCCATGCTGTATTGATTTCCGCTGTACAACATTGAGAATCAGTCATAACTATATATCATGTATGTATATATGTATATACATGTATATCTTTATATAGGTGTGTGTGTGTGTGTGCGTGCATGCTAACTCACGTCATTTGTGTCTGCCTCTGCAATGCCTGGAGTCTGCAATGCCTGGAGAATTCCATGACTATACAGTCTACAGGTCACAAAGAGTCAGACACGACTCAGTGACTTTCCTTTCACTTCACTGTGATGCTATGGAGCCCGCCAGGCTCCTCTGTCCATGGGATTCTCCGGGCAAGAATACTGGAGTGGGTTGCCATTCCCTTCTCCCGACGATCTTCCCAATGCAGGGATCGAACCCGCCTGTCTTAAGTCTGGTGCCTTGGCAGGCACGTTCTTTACCACTAGCGCCACCTGGGAAATACACACAAACACAGACACACACAGGTCTCACTCACACACACACACATACACACACGCACACACACGCACACACACGCACACATATATATCCCCTGCTCTTTACCACTAGCACCACCTGAGAAATACAAACACAGACACACACATGTCACACACACACATACACACATATCCCCTGCTCCTGAGCCTCTGCTCACCCACAGCGGGATGCTACTGTATCTTGACTTTATAAACACCATACACAAGAGTGGAGAATTCTCACAGGGTACCCAGTGCAGTCTCCCGCCTCTCTTTGGACAAGTCCTTTCTCTTTTTCTTATTCCTCCCTTCATACCCGACCCCACCTGCTTCCTTCCTTCCCTGGCTCTTGTCTTTAGAACAAAGTAACTAAAAGCTGACAATGTAGAGGGTTTCAGTTCCTTTATGCTGGGAATGCCACATCCACACGCAGAGGAGTTAGCAGAGACACTGTGTTCTCCGAGGACACCATTTGTATTCCAGCCTGCCCGGGACAACATTGTTCCAGTCATTTGCACCTTGCAAAAAAAGAAGAATAAGATATGGGTTTAATCTGTCGAGACTGGAAAATGTTTCCCTTTGTTTCAACTCAAAGACTTACTGGGGGGAGGGGATGAAGATGACTAAATAAATGGGAAAACAGTAGGAAGGCCACGTTTCCCCTGACTTCTCTGCAAAATAATGTATTTGAAGCCTTACTTCCCACCAACTCGTGAATTGTGTATCACGCCCGTGCTTCAAATTCCCTACATCAAGCTTAAATTAAAAATGGTTCTGGTTCTCCGGCTGTTGATGGCATCTGAACTTCCAAGTTGGCGGTGCCTCACTTTTAGCAACAACAACTCTTGGTGCCCCGTAGGGATTTCATTCCATCGTGTTGGTCTTGCAGAAAATGCCGTCTGTAGCGTCCAGGTGTTGTGTGAATATCTGCTTTAATAACACTCGGTCCAGGGATCAGAGCAATAGACCCAAGAGGAGGGTTAGCAGTGAAAGGGTGTATGTCCAGGAACCCGCGTGAGGGGACGGGCTCTCCTTTGATGCTATGAATTCAGTAACGAGGCTTTCCGGGTGGCTCAGTGGTCAAGAATGTGCCTGGCAATGCAGGAGACGCTGGAGACGTGGGTTTGATCCCTGGGTCGGAAAGATCCCCTGGAGGAGGACATGGCAACCCGTCATTGGTGGATCTTTAGTATCTGAGCCGCCAGGGAAGTTGCCTGGGAAATCCCATGGACAGAGGAGCCTGGTGGGCTACAGTCCATGGGGTCAAAGAATTGGCCAGGACTGAGCACATGGCATGTATACACACACACACACACACACACACGCACGCACGCACGCACGCACGCATGCACGCATGCACGCGCGTGTGCGCCACTTACTGTATACCCCACCCTGACTCTGTTCGCCTCATCTCATGCCCCAGATGTGTGCACTGCCCAGAAGTATTGTTTGCCAGCCTTCAGAGACGTTTATTGTAACAGAGACGTTTATTCCAAAACAATTTTGGGTTTTACACATTTTCACTGTTCATAAACATTGAGTGAAACCATATATTTTCCTGCAGCTCAGGCGTGGAGCTTTATCCTTAAGGCAGTAGGGACTCCCTGTAGCGATTTCAGCAGGAAAAATGGATGTGATGAAGTTCGCGTTTCCTGGGAGCTCCATGAAATATTTTAGCCTCGTGGCTCGGTGGTGTAGAATCTGCCTGCAATGCTGGAGACCCAGGTTTGATCCCTGGGGTCGGGAAGACCCCCTGGAGGGGGAAATGGCAACCCACTCCAGTTTCTTGCCTGGGACATTCCAAGGACAGAGGAGCCTGGCCTCCGTGGGTTTTGCAAGGAGTCAGACACGACTGAGTGACTAACACTAACTCTAAAGATGAGGGCGCCTCGCCTGGCAATCCGGGGGTTGAGTTTCTGTGATACCAAAGCTCTAACAGAGGTTCAGTCCCTGGTGGGAGAACTGAGTTTCCCGCATCCCATGTGGTGCAGCCTAGAGCAAAAACGCTGAGCTGATGGAGAGAAGAGAGGTTGAGGGATTTCCTGGAAGCCTTGGGTCAGCAGAATGAGGAGAGGAAGTGAACCAGGTTCCAAAGCTTTGGCAGGGTCTCGGGGTTTGGGGCCAGCTTGAGAGGACAAAGCAGATGGGCGGGGCTGTCTGAGACACGGTGTCTTCAGGGGCCCTTCTGGCTCGGTTCTGGCAGACAAGGAATGGCCTTCCTCTGTGTGTGGGTCTGAGTTACCTGGTGAGGTCTGATGTGGAGGAGTCAGTGGTGGCAGGGCGGGCGGGGGGCGGGGGGCAGATATTCTCTATCCCTGGAAGCACTTACATCAGCAACAGTTCTCAGAAGTGGGAGGGCTGGTCTTCGTCTTTCTAGAATGTTCTGAAATCGGAGCCAGTCTGGACTGGCTCCTCTATCAGATGGGCTAGGGTCATCCTTGGGTCATTCCATTTCCCGTAGATTTCAGAAGAGCCCTGCAATGCCTTGACTGTGAATTTCAAATTCTCTGCCTTCCGACTGTCTCCTGGGAGGGAGCTATGACTTTGGGGGGTTCCAACTTGAGAGTTCCCAGATAGCTTTTTCAGATGGCACTGGGGGTTAAGAACCTGCCCGCCAATGCCGGAGACATAGGAGACCTGGGTTCCATCCCTGGGTGAGGAAGATCCCCTGGAGGAGGGCACGGCAACCCACTCCAGTGTCCTTGCCTGGAGAATCCCATGGACAGAGGGGCCTGGTAGGCTACAGTCTGTGCAGTTGCAAAGAGTCAGACACGAACAAGCAACTAACACACACACACACACACACACATGATGGATAGCACCCGACAAGGTCAGCCTGACTGTACATGCCTCTGCAGAACGTCCTCAGTTATGATCCCCGGCTCGGAAATTCTGAAAGGAACTGGGTGGTTTTGAGATTCTGGCAACGCCATCCAAAAAGATCACTCTGACAAATATGAGGATGGAAGAATCTTTATAACAGACATGTAGTTCCGTCAACCAGAGTACAGCCTCACAATGAAATGTGGTGGGAAAAAGGATGGCAAAGTGCTTTACGCGCTGGTATATAAAATCTCCAGAAAGCTGTTAAGTAAAAAAAAATAAAGCAGTGAGCAACAGGAGGGTTTATATAGTCTGCTACTTTCTGTTTAATATTTTTTGTTGAATACAGAAAGATTAAAAGGATACAGGAGTGGTCAGAAGTGAAGGTGAAGGCTGAGGAGGCAGAAGGCTATGATATAATATGCTTTTAATATAATTAAAGACTATAATTAATTTCACTATAATTTTTGCTTTGAACCAGATAGGTTTTTCACCTATCAAAATACCTCTCAACAAATAAGATCTAATTTCATTGACATTTAATTGATGTTAATTCCCCGTAGGTGATAATTAGGCTTATGTAAAATGTCAACACTGGGCTTCCCAGGTGTTTCAGTGGTAAAGAATACACCTGCAAGGCAGGAAACCTGGGTTCCATCCCTGGGTCAGGAAGATCCCCTGGAGGAGGGCATGGCAACCCACTCCAGGATTCTTCCCTGGAGAATCCACATGGACAGAGGAGCCTGGGGAGTTACAGTCCATGGGGTCACAAAAGGTCAGACACAACTGAGCGACTAAACGACAAATTGTTAACATTAGAGAGTGCAGGGTGAGGGCAAAAAGGTAATTATTATTTTTGCAACTTGTCAGAAAGTCTAACATTAGTTCAAAACTAAAAGTTTGTTTTTATTTTTTAGTGATGATACACAAACAGCTGGTAAGCACATGAAAATGTGTTCAGCATCACTGGTTATGCGAGAAATGCAAATGAAACGCTCAGCAAGACACTATTTATACAGCAAATAAAATGGCTGAAATATTTTTTAAAAATGACAACAACAGTTTTATGGGAGAAACTGATGTCCATCAACATCAGAGTGAGGTTGAACAAGTTCTTCTAAAATGAGTTACGTATCTGTCTTTTGATCCAGCCGTTCTCTTTTCAGGTGTTTATCCATGAAAAGTGATTATGCATGAACTGTCTTAAGAGCTTTAGTTGCAGGTGCCCCGAAGTGGAAACAGCCAAGTGCCCAGCAGGAGCAGGGGGGAGCTGTTTGTGTATAAGTAGGCTAGCTATGCACATAAATGCCATATAGTATGCACACCATCACGAGATGTCCGGGTTCCCTGCTTGGCGACTAGTGTAGGATGTTGACCCTACTTCGTGTCTGGATTACTATTTTGTTTATTATTCAGTTTCGATACGAAAAAGGTGATCAGTGCATACCTCAGCCTGACATTTCTTTCGACTCGTGGTTTCTTACCTACGAAAACTTGCCACCACAACCTCTTCTGAGAACTCTCAGGGAACCTGACGTCCCTCTAGGTTGGTCAGGTAGGATTTCCTTTAGTCAGGACCCACAAGTAACCTTCCTGACTACGACTTTGAGAAACTCCAATACTTTGGCCACCTGATGAGAAGAGCTGACTCACTTCAAAAGACCCTGATGCTGGGAAAGACTGAAGGCAGGAGGAGAAGGGGGTGACAGAAGATGAGATGGTTGGATGGCATCACCGACTCGATGGACATGAGTTTGAGCAAGCTCCGGGAGTTGGTGATGGACAAGGAAGCCTGGTGTGCTACGGTTCATGGGGTCGCAAAGATTTGGACGGGACTGAAGGACTGAGCCGTACTGAACAATAAATACTGATACTGAAACCTCCTATGGAAGAATTGATGCTGTACTTATATGAGATGCTAGAGCAGGCAAAACTAGCCTCAGAGGAAAAGAAATTCAACAGGTGGTGCCTCTTTGTTGAAGGACTGACTGGGGAGAGGCAAGAGCTTTCTGGAGATGAAAGCGTTCTCTACGGTATTAGAATTCTGGATCACGGTGCTGCGTGCATTTATCAAAACTGTGCTGTTAATTTTTGTGCATTTCAAGATATGCATAGTGTAGCTCAGAAAAAGGATGGCAAGAATGATAACCATAGGGATTTCCCCTGCTGGTCCATTGGTTAAGAATCCCCCCTTCCGATGCAGGGGTCACGAGTTCACTCCGTGGTTGGGACACTAAGATCCTGCAAGCGTCACGTCCAGCCAAGTAGTACTAATAACAGTAAAAAGTTTTTAAATGGTAACTACATGGAAGTTGGGTGTGGGCAGAGCTACAGATGGCAGATAGGCATAATATTGAAACTTGTTGCAGTGGAGAGAAAGCTTCTTGGGATTTCATTATATCATGCCTACTAAGTCGCTTCCATCACCTCCAACTGTTTGTGACCCCGTGGACTGCAGCCCACCAGGCTCCTCTGTCCGTGGGCCTCTCCAGGCAAGAATGCAGGAGTGGGTTGCCATTTCCTGCTCCATTCATTACATGGTTGTCTTTAATTTCCATATATTCAGTATTCTCCACACTACAGATAATTTTAGAAAGATACTCTTTTTTTTTTTTTTCTCAAAAGAAGAGGTGGTTTGGAGCAATAGGTAGCTTTTTTCTCTTATTGGAGTGGAAGTTTATGGTGTGTTTTGTGAGGACAGGCATCATTAGATTCTGGGGTTGAGAAGACTTGGCAATGCAACATGTTCCCTGATGAAACTGTAAAGGAAAAGAACGTCTTCGAATGTGCAATGGTAAGATCAGAACAAGAGGACACCCGGAACGCTGAATCCTCGGCTTATGGAAAATGCTCAGGAAACCTAAGCGGTAGTTTGGAGTTAGCCTTTGGGTAGGAAAAAGCCAGCAGACCCAAGCCCGTCATTGACGCAGATGGTATATTAACAGATAGAAAGAGCGTCCAGGACGGCTTCAATGCCTGGTTTTCCTTTCCCTTTTCTGCGGAAGAAAATGGTATTCACATTTTAAAGTTAAAAGCTAATAGCTGCTGCTGCTGCTGCTAAGTCGGTTCCATCGTGTCCGACTCTGTGCGACCCCATACACGGCAGCCCACCAGGCTCCGCTGTCCCTGGGATTCTCCAGGCAAGAACACTGGAGTGGGTTGCCATTTCCTTCTCCCCCTACCTACACATCATAAAAATCAAACCACCTTCTCATTTACATGCTACAGATGTAGCCACTTGCTCTGCCTGGGGGCTGGATTGACTTGTTTATTCAAATATTCTGTTTAAAGTATGGAAATATTTTCTTCCTACTGTTGGTCTTTGCAAATAATCCGAGATTGTATCCGCAGTTTCTTTAAAATTCCTTACAAGACGTGGTCCTGTCTAAGACGTCCATGGAGTCAGTTGATCCATGCCAAAAGCTGTTGGATCCTTGGTCATGTTTGGTCCTGTCCAAAAAGTCCATGGAGATAGCCAGGTCTCACCAACATTTTCATGCCAAACCGCATGCTGCTACTGCTGCTAAGTCGCTTTAGTTGGGTCCGACTCTTAGCGACCCCATGGACTGCAGCCCACCAGGCTCCTCCGTCCATGGAATTTTTCCAGGCAAGAGCACTGGAGTGGGGGGCCATTGCCTTCTCCAGCCGTAGGTCTACATATATCCATCCCTTCCCTGTTAAACCTCCCTCCCACCTCCCGCCACATCCCAACCCTCTAGGTTGTCCCAGAGCCCCAGTTTGAGTTCCCTGAGTCACACAACAAATTCCCGTTGGTCTCTATTTCACACATGGTGATGTGGGTGGTTCGGTGGTACGATTCTCGTCTACCTTCCTGCCTTATTAAACAGATCACATGTAGCAAAAGTTACGACATGCTTAGAGATTCCGAGTCTTGCAAAGCATCAAGGATGTTTGAACTATGGTTATGGGTGGGCAAGGTACAGAGGAAGAAAGGGCTGAACACAGGGTAGAATAAATCGTGGCCACTTGGAGTCGTTACTAGAATTACATTTTCACTAATATCTTGTGCTTTTCATTCCTTTCTGTCTGAAAAGTGAAATGCTAAAGTCATTCTTAGAGGCTTCTCGATATCTGTCTTAAGAACCACCTGTATTTTAGTAAAAGTATTTATGATGGCTTAAAAAAATCTCACTTAAGGAAGAGGACAACCGTACAATGTGGAGAGAAGGGGTACAATGAAGCGCTGATATTCTTGTTTCACATGCTGTCATATTTGAAGTTTGTATTGCTGTGCACACACAGCCCGTTAGCTGATAATCCCCACCGAATTAGAAAACCAGGGAGTTGATGCTGGCAGTTCCAACGCCCAGCGGTGTTTGAGTGTCCCCAGTGATCCTGCAAAGATGAGGTTGAGGCAGGTTGCTGAGGAAATAAACAGCACACTTCTAGCCTTCTCGTATTTTTCCCATTTACATGGTGCTACAGTTTTCAGAGCTGTCTCTCTTTCCTTACCAACCATTTGGTGAGGAAAACCAATTCTGGTTTTGAGACCTCGTCCCACTACGCGCTCCACTATCTTCTGACCTTCAGTGATTATTTTTCGGTGTGGGATACTGTTTGTTGGCGGCTTTTAAAAAGACGATGATTTCGTGACTCTAGGAGTTACTTCTCTAAAGTGTACCTCAGTTGTGCAAACTGTAATCTGATGGAGAAAAGGCATGGTATTCTGATCGTTTTTGATAGTTTCAGCCTGAAATTTCATTATGATGGAAGTGACTCTAATAGAGAGTTTATGAGAACACTCTGAATTGTTGTAAGATGATGGGAAAGATATGAGACTTAGGGTCAGAAGATCTGGGCATTCACCAGCTCTGTGACTCTAGGCAAGTCACCCCTTCTTCCAGCTTCAGGTTTTTTTCCTCTGCGCAGGTTGGAGGATAATCATTTTGCAGAACAGTGCAAGAATAGTCCAAGATAATGCATGGGACAGCTCCTTGTACAGGGTACATACATAGGAACTTCTTGGCCTACCTTCAGATTTCATCACCTCTGTTCCATCTCATTTTCTTCATTTCTTTAAAATTCCTTGCAAGACGTATGCTCCTGTCTAAAATGTCTATGGAGTCATTTGGTCTATGGAAAAGGTCCTTGATATTTGGTCATATTTAGTCCTGTCCAAAAGGTCCTTAAGACTTCGGTCCACATCAAAACGACCTTGATATTTTGTGCTTGATATCTGAGACAAATCCAGAAGCATTTGTCATGGACCAGATACACTGTTGGATGTTTTGCACAGGATCAAATATCAAAGAGTATGTTTTGGCCTGGACCGAACAGGATGGATGTTCTGGGCATGACCAAGTGTCTGCTGTCACGCATAGGGTTCTCTTCTCTTGCTACACTGAAAACAAAAATTTCCCTAGTTTGCTTTGTAGACAGTCTTTCGGGATTCAAATCTTTTTGTTTTATTTGGCAACACCCAGTCTCATCTGGCACACATGCCATCTTCAACGCCTCATGTAAGGTGTTTTGTTGAGATGCACAGACTCTAGTTGTGGTTTGTGGGGCTCAGCAGTTGTGGTGGGAGGGCTTAGTTTCTCCATGACATGTGGGATCTTACTTCCCCAACCAGGGACTGAACCTCTGTCCTCTGCACTGCAAGGCAGATTCTTAGTCACTGGACCGCCAGCGAGGTCTCAGGATTCAAACCTTCACACATAATTTATAAACCTATGCTCCAATTTGGCTTCCCTGGTAGCCCAGCTGGTAAAGCATCCTCTTGCAATGCAAGAGACCCCAGTTCAATTTCTGAGTTGGGAAGATCCCCTGGAGAAAGGATGGGCTACCCACCCCAGTCTTCCTTGGTCTTCCTTGGTGGCTCAGATGATAAAGAATCTACTTGCAATATGGGAGATCTGGATTTGATCCCTGCGCTGGGAAGATCCCCTGGAGGAGGGCATGGCAGCCTACTCCAGTATTCTGCCTGGACGATCCCCATGAACAGAGGAGCCTGGTGGGCTGCAGTCCATGGGGTTGCAAAGAGTCAGACACCAGTGAGCCGCTAAGCACCGCATTGCACAGCACAGGCTCCTATTTACCTATCCTGTGAAACTGGGTGTTCAAAAGTATCAGAAAAGCAAGTTAAAGCCAAGTACTTCAGAGAAGACTCTTGAGAGTCCCTTGGACTGCAAGGAGATCCAACCAGTCCATCCTAAAGGAAATCAGTTCTGGATATTCATTGGAAGGACTGATGCTGAAGCTGAAGCTCCAGTACTTTGGTCACCTGACGTGAAGAACTGACTCACTGGAAAAGACCCTGATGCTGGGAAATACTGAAGGCAAGAGGAGAAGGGGGCGACAGAGGATGAGATGGTTGGATGGCATCACCGACTCAATGGGCATGGGTTTGATCAAACTCATGGAGATAGTAGAGGACAGGGATGGTGTCACAGAGTCAGAGACTGATTTAGGGATTGAATGACAGTAGTACACTTCAGAGACATGGAACTTGTGAGTTTGACTTTTATTTTCCTAGTCCAGTGCAGGTGGAAAGTCTCAGGAAGCAGAAGCAATAAGGAGCTTTAGGATCAGTTCACTTCAGTCTCTCAGTCGTGTCTGACTCTTAGCAACCCCACGAACCACAGCACACAAGGCCTCCCTGTCCATCACCAACTCCCAGAGCTTACTCAAACTCATGTCCATTGAGTCGGTGATGCCATCCAACCATCTCATCCTCTGTCATCCCCTTCTCCTCCTGCCCTCAGTCTTTCCCAGCATCAGAGTCTTTTCCAGTGAGTCAGTTCTTCACATCAGGTGGCCAAAGTATTGCAGTTATAGCTTCAGCATCCATCCTTTGAATGCATATTCAGGACTGATTTCCCTTAGGATGGACTGGTAGGATCTCCTTGCAGCCCAAGAGTCTTCTCCAGCATCATGGTTCAAAAGCATCAATTCTTTGGTGCTCAGCTTTGTTTATAGTCCAGCTCTCACATCCATACATGACTACTGGAAAAACTATAGCTTTGACTACAACAAACGGACCTTTGTTGGCAAAGTAATGCCTCTGCTTTTTAATATGCTGTCCAGGTTGGTCATAACTTTTCTTCCAAGGAGCAAGTGTCTTTAGTTTCATGGCTGCAGTCACCATCTGCAGTGATTTTTGGAGCCCAGAAAATAAAGTCTGTCACTATTTCCACTGTTTCCCCATCTATTTGCCATGAAATGATGGGACCAGATGCCATGATCTTATTTTCTCAGTGTTGAGCTTTAACCCAACTTTTTCATTCTCTTCTTTTGCTTTCATCCAGAGGCTTTTTAGTTCCTCTTCACTTTCTGCCTTAAGGGTGGTGTCATCTGCATATCTGAGGTTATTGATATATCTCCCAGCAATCTTGATTCCAGCTTGAGTTAGGATGCTGCTGCTGCTGCTAAATCACTTCAGTCGTGTCCGACCCTGTGCGACCCCAGAGACGCCAGCCCACCAGGCTCCCCCATCCCTGGGATTCTCCAGGCAAGAACACTGGAGTGGGTTGCCATTTCCAGGATAATAATAATAATTAATATCAAAATGTAGATGGAAGAATGTTAACAGAGAAAACACTTATTAAAATGACAAAATTAGTATTAGAAGTACCACTGCCACAGGCTTTGTGCAGAAGATCCCTCAGCATCTTGAAATCGATTTCTATGAAAATTTCACTTTCACACCTTTATTAGCAGGTTTATGACCTGAATGCAATGTAAATTGAAATTTTTCTTCACCTTAGGTAGAGGATGAAATGCTTTCAAAAAGTGGGATAGTCTTATTTGTTTTGTGGGTTTAACCAATAACAGAAATAATGATTTCTGTTCATTGGTGTTTAGTTCTGACACACTTCAGCAGGCTTGAGATTTTGAATGACTTTATATATATTCATCTATGACACTGCCTCGGCTCTGGCAAAGCTGGAGTTGCCGATTAGAAATGCTGAATGCCTAAATTCACAAATGACCTCTTGTATGACTTCTGCAACCTTGGAAAATGAAAGAATGGGTGATTAGTCAGTCCGTGTTCCTGTGATGGTTAAGAGTATGTGCCAGCTTGTGTGGACCACGAGGTGCCTGGACACTTGGTTAAGTGCTATTCTGGGTATTTCTGTGAGGCTGTGCTGGGTGAGATGACCGTTAGATCAATAGACAGAGTAAAGCAGATTGCTCTCCTTATCCTGGTGGGCCGCATGCAATCAGCTGAAGGCCTGGCTAGCACAAAAGTCTGACTTTCCCTGAAATAAGAGCAAATTTTGTATCCAATGCTGGTATCACTGGTGCCTCTTCCTGGTTCACCAGTTGCTTCTGGCCTTTGCATTTGAACTGGAAATGAAATCTGCAGATTTTTGATTTGCCTCTGTCTGGAATCATGCATAGTGATAATAATAATGCTAATAATATATGTATGTGGCTGGACATGAGCTTGAGTAGACTCTGGGAGTTGGTGATGGACAGGGAAGCCTGGTGTGCTGCAGTCCATGGGGTCACAGAGAGTTGGACACGACTGAGCGACTTTCACTTTCTAAGGACTCTCTCCCATACAAGGGGCTTTCCAGGTGGCTCAGGTGGTCAAGGGTCCACCTGCCAGTGCAGGAGATGTGGGTTTGATCTTTTGGTGGAGAAGATCCCCGAAGGAGAAAAGGGCAAGCCGCTGCAGTATTCTTTTCTAGAGAATTCCATGGATGGAGGAGCCTGGTGGGCTACACTCCACAGGGTCACAAAGAGTTGGACATGACTGTGTGAATGAGCACAGTCAGTCTGTGTAAGAAGCCTTGGAGCCTCTCTGAACAGAATCCGTGGTTTTGTGTAAACGTTTTATTTGGTGGAATGGTGTCTGAGTGACGTCCATGGGTCGTGTCTTCCCAGGATGATGCACTGCAAAGGGCGATGCGGTTATAGGGAAAACACAGAACCAGCAAAATGACTTGCGGAAGCTGCTGAATTCATAAAAATTAAAGCTCCAGTACTTTGGCCACTGGATGCAAAGAGTTGACTCATTGGAAAAGACCCTGAAGCTGGGAAAGACTGAGGGCAGGAGGAGAAGGGGATGACAAGGGATGAGATGGTTGGATGGCATCACCGACTCGATGGACGTGAGTTTGAGGAAGGTCCGGGAGTTGGTGATGGACAGGGAAGCCTGGCGTGCTGCAGTCCATGGGGTCACAGAGAGTCGGACACGACTGAGTGACTGAACTGAACTGAAGAAGAAGATCTTTTCTGTAATGAGACCCAGTGGCTGATGATACAATCCCCGTTAGCTAGGTACAGCGTGATGGGGAAAATTTCAAGGACATGTACGTCACATACAAGAGCTCAGTGAGATTGTCTTTAGGTTTTTCAGGCAGGCGGTATGTGGAACTCGTTCCTCGAATTCCTTCCTTAACAAAGTGAAGCTTACAAGACTTGCAGCAAGTCACTCTATAGTTTTAGGTTGGCAGTGTCAGATTTTCATCTAGTTATGTCCCATCGTGGTGGATAGGAGCCTGAATGCTGATATTTGAAGCACCCACCTTGGGATGAATTGTTTCCTAACGATCCATTGAAATGCTTATTGTAAAAATCTTAAAATCTTAAATGAGTGGCTTGAGTTACGCTTTAATGGTTTCAGACTTTTGGCGTATCAGCAAAGCCTGAAGGTGTAATTAACTGATGTTGTTACATATTTATTCGGTTACTTGATTTCAGGTTCCACCGTTAATTTGTTATCTCAGCATAGAGTATTGCTATGTGGTAGGGACTAAATAAATTCTTCTGCAGTGAGTTTTATAACAGTGAATGAATGTTGTATTGGAATGTTACATTAAGCTGTTCCTTGTTGGCGTAAAATAACCAGTAAATTTTTTTTTCAGGATTTATTCTTTTAATTGGAGGATATTTACTTTCCAGTGTTGTGTTAGTAATCATTTCTGCCATACATCCACATCAGTCGGCCATAGGTAGACGTCTGTCTCCTCTCTCTGGAACCCTCCTCCCACCTCACACCCCATCCTCTGCCAAGTTGTCAGCAGAGCACCGGTTTGAGCTACTTGAGTCAAACAGCCAATTCCTCCTGGCTGTCTGTTCTACACACGGTAGTGTGTATGTTCGGAGAAGGCAATGGCCCCCCCACTCCAATACTCTTGCCTAGAAAATCGCATGGATGGAGGAGCCTGGTGGGCTGCAGTCCATGGGGTCCCGAAGAGTCAGACACGGCTGAGCAACTTCACTTTGACTTTTCACTTTCATGCACTGGAGAAGGAAATGGCACCGCACGCCAGTGTTCTTGCCTGGAGAATCCCAGGGACGGGGGAGCCTGGTGGGCTGCCGTCTAATGGGGTCACAGAGTTGGACACAACTGAAGCGACTTAGCAGTGTGTCTCTTCCCAACCTACTCTTTCTATTTTTCCCATCCTCTCCTCCCTGGCCCCCCTGTGCCCACATCTCTGTTCTCTGTGTCTGTGTGTGCATGGCTGCCCTGCAAACAGGTTCATCAGTACCATCTTCCTAGATTCCACACATCTGCCTTCATATGAAATATTTGCTTTTCTCTTTCTGACTTACTTCAGTCTGGATAGCAGGCTCTTGGTTCATCCACCACGTTAGAGCCAACTCAAATGCGTTCCTTTTTATGGCTGAGTAATGAAACATCGAAAAGCAAGAGAGTTCCAGAAAAAAGCATCTATTTCTGCTTTATTGACTATGCCAAAGCCTTTGACTGTGTGGATCACAATAAACTGTGAACAATTCTAAAAGAGAGGAATACCAGACCACCTGACCTGCCTCTTGAGAAATCCATATGCAGGTCAGGAAGCAACAGTTAGAACTGGACATGGAACAACAGACTGGTTCCAAATAGGAAAAGGAGGACGTCAAGGTAGGGCAGGAGGAGAAGGGGAGGACAAAGGATGAGATGGTTGGATGGCATCGCCGACTCAACGGACATGGGTTTGAGTGGACTCCGAGTTTGGTGATGGACAGGGAAGCCTGTTGTGCTGCAGTCCATGGGGTCAAAGAGTGTCGGATACGACTGAGTGACTGAACTGAAAGCCTTTTAAAAAAAATAAATGAAGGGAAAACAAAGAAAAACATTCAGTTCAGTTCAGTTCAGTTCAATTGCTCAGTCGTGTCCGACTCTTCGCGACCCCATGAATCGCTGCACATCAGGCCTCCCTGTCCATCACCAACTCCCAGAGTTCACTCAGACTCGCATCCATCGAGTCCGTGATGCCATCCAGCCATCTCATCCTCGGTCGTCCCCTTCTCCTCCTGCCCCCAATCCCTCCCAGCATCAGAGTCTTTTCCAATAAGTCAGCTCTTTGCATGAAGTGGCCAAAATACTGGAGTTTCAGCTTCAGCATCATTCCTTCCAAAGAAATCCCAGGGCTGATCTCCTTTAGGATGGACTGGTTGGATCTCCTTGCAGTCCAAGGGACTCTCAAGAGTCTTCTCCAACACCACAGTTCAAAAGCATCCATTCTTCGGCGCTCAGCGTTCTTCACAGTCCAACTCTCACATCCATGCATGACCACTGGAAAAACCGTAACCTTGACTAGACGACCTCAGTTGGCCAAGTAATGTCTCTGATTTTCAATATGCTGTCTAGGCTGGTCATAACTTTCCTTCCAAGGAGTAAACGTCAAGAGTGCCTGATGAACTATGGACTGCGGTTCGTGACATTGTACAGGAGAAAAACTTGGGGTTGGCTAAAAAGTTCATGCGGATTTTTCCCTTACAATGGAATGATTTTTTTGGCCACCTCAATATGAACAGAAACAATAAATTAATAAATCTCCCAGGTAGCCCCCAGCCCCTTCGATTTGCCTTGACAAGAAGTCAGTATTTCTGTATGATTGCAAGTGTGGCCCGGTGTTTTGTTTTCCCGAGCTCAGCTCGTAGTTCAAGAGTTGAGGAGTAATACAGTAACTGCTCAGGGTTTGTGACGGGCATTTCATAGCCTTTACTATTAGACTGTGGTATCTTTCCGCATGTAGGGTTTTTGCCAGTTGAAAGGCTAACATAGCCGTGCAGGCTGAGAGGCAGTTATAGGATTTCCTGGGAGCAATCCTTGCCCTAATGAACGCACTCCTTCATTGTAATGGACTGACCTTTGGACACTAATGTAAATCTCATGGCCGTTTGTTTTATTAATTGCTAGGACCTTACTCGGTGGGGTTGTCAATTCACCCTCAGCAATTAATCTTTTTCTGATTCTTGACACCATAGTTTACAATTATCGATTTCCTTTTTTTTTTTAAACCAATTAGCTATTTTAATCTTTTACACACTGATGCAAAACGGCCGGTCCTTAAAATGATTCCTGTGTGTTCAGCAGAGAGCCCTTAGCAGCCCGTGCCAGTTTGTTCTCCAAAGTGTAGATTCATTGACATGTGAAGGTAGCTTTAAGTCTACACCGAGGGCAACCTTCGCAAGGATCCAGGTCTTCCACTCACAGAGCTGTATTTGATTTGATGTCTTTGCATCCACAGGCTGGCGACTGACAAGGACAATCCACCCCGGCCTTGTAGCTTATAAATTAGAGCTGACAGGAGCAGATTTCAGATTTCCATGTCTAGGGCACGGAAGACCAGAGAAACTCCCAGGCACCTTTTACGCAGTTAGTGATTTATTTTCTGCACGACTCTGAAACAAAAAGGTAGGTGCTCATGGTCCCAGCCAGTGCAGAAAAAAAAAAGGCTGTGTGTCTCACGGTTGCTGGGTGCATTCATTTCATCTTTTCCTTTGCTCACTTTGCTTTGCTCGTGTGAAATGGACCCTTGGGGGCAGAGGAAGAAAAAAGTAACCTCAAGTAAGGCAGTCAATGACAATCCTAGTGAAGGAAGACGGAGAGAAAGCTAGTGTTTTCAAGACTGAGACCCTACCGGCTCCTGGACGATCAGCCTCTTGTTGACCTCAGCCCTCGGTGACCGTTCGCTTCATCTCGGGCTTCCCGAGCGGTCCTCCTGATTGATCTACTGCTGTAGTTTTCTGCGCTTTGCCTTGATATCTGGCTGAATTTTTTCCCCATCTTTCGCCCTCGTTGGCGTTTCTGGAGACATTGAGCTTTTTGTAACTAAAGTCTTCTGTTAGGCTGCCAAAGCTGCTCCCGCTGAGATATCCTAATAGGTAATCTATCAGTTCTTTCCTCATGTGGGTCGTAGTGAGAACGAACGTGCGTCTCCTTGCCTCCGGACAAATATTTTGCTGTTGATTATGTCTTCTCTGTTACCTGGAGATGTAGGGGGAATGTTTCCTATGGAAAAATACCTTGGCCTTATGACTTTTCCTCCAAGATTAAAAGTACGTTCCAGTTAGCTTTATATAGCAATTATTATTTCTTTATCTTTATTAGAAAATATGGCATTCATATACACTTGATATTTGAACACAGGCATTAGGAATGCTGACACCCAGCAAAATCAGAAATCCATGTGTAACTTTTGGCTCCATAAAATTGTAACTGTGAATAGCCAAGTATTGACCAGAAGCCTTACTTGATAGCATAAAGTTGATGAAGTCTTGTTTTGTATGTTATATTTCTGACTACGGGCTTTCCAGGAGGCGCTAGTGGTCAAGAACTCACCTGCTGTTCTAGGAGATAGAAGAGATGAGGGTTCCACCCCTGGCTCGGGAAGATCCCCTGGAGGAGAGCATGGCAACCCACTCCAGTATTCTTGTCTGGAGAATCCCATCGACAGAGGAGCCTGGCGGGCTACAGTCTTTACAGTGTCGCAAAGCGCTGGACACAACTGAAGTGACTTTGCACACATACATGTCTAACTGTGTATATTTTATGCATTCATGATATACCAAAACTTTCCTTAGTTTTTTCAATATTTCTAGGCTATGTGATTCATCTCAGACTTTTTTCAAGTCGCAAATCTCCAAAAAAACTTTCCAGTGTATTTACTGAAAAAATTTGCATACAGGTAGACCCACCCAGTTCACACTCTAGTTGTTTAAGGGTCAATTATAGTTGAAATATAAAACATCTGCATTCATATGATGTGTTTATTTTTTAAATTTATGTTGTTGAAATATAGTTGATTTACAGTATGTTAATTTCTGCTGTTCAGTAAGTGATTCAATTACACACATACACACACAGACACACACACATTCATTTGTATTCTTTTCCGTGATGATCTGTTATGGAGTGTTGAATATAGTTCCTTGTGCTATAACAGTAAAAGCTTTGTTCCTTATCCATTCTCTGTATAATAATTTGCCACTGGTAATCCCAAACTTCCGTTCATTCTTCCTTCACCCCTCTTCCCCTTGCAGCTACAAATCTGTTCCCTTTACTTTGTTGTCTGTGTTTGATAGATACGTTCATTTGTATCGTATTGGGTTCCGCATATACGTGACACTTATGATTTATTTTTAAATGCCTGTTTACTCTTTTAATCCATTCTCCTACAATTTCTGCCACTGTCAGCGAAACTTGTCAGAATTGCCTGTGATCTTCCTATTATTAAAGGTAATGATAAATTCTCCATCCTGATCTACTAACACTAGTTGACATGCGGCAGGTACCGTGCATGCCGCTAATTTAATCTCATAAGGCGAAAATGAATTTCAGGATGTTTGCTGAAGCATTACTTGGGCAGATCAAGACGTTTATTATTTCATAAATTAGCAACGATAGCAAATAAAATTCAAGATACATTTTCTGTTGTTAGAGACATGGAAAGAAACATCGGATCCAGGCCATAAGTGGTTTGTTGCTCATAAGCTAGGAAACGGGCTTTTTTGCATGAAACCCAGATGAGTCGGTTACAGATTGGGGAGAAAACTGGTCCATCAAGGATTCTCGCTGTTTCATCTTGCCAAGGTGTCTACAGTCTCCACTCAGAATGCTGTGAGCTTGAAGAGAACTTTGTTGTTGTTCTCTTTCTTTGGGTTATGATTCATTTTCTATCTTTCCTGGCCCACAAGCAAGCTAAAGCACTCCAGCTCAAGAAAAAGTAAATTATCATTTCCATAATCATCCTCCTATTGTTGGACCAGTTCAAAAGTAGGCTGTTTTTATTTCTGCGACTCTAGAAGTGGGTATTTTAACTCCCTATATCATAAATACCTGACGTTATTTTTTTTTTCAAACTTTAAACTTTCTCTCTCTCTTTTTTTTTCTATTGGCCTAGTTCTTACCTGGAGAATCCCGGGGACGGGGAAGCCTGGTGGGCTGCCGTCTGTGGGGTCCCACAGAGTCGGACACGACTGAAGCACCTTAGCAGAGCTGATTAACAATATTGTGATTTCAGGTGAACACTCACACATACACATGTCCATTCTCCCCCAAACTCCCCTCCCATCCAGGCTGCCACATGACATTGAGCAGAGGTCCCTGTGCTGGACAGCAGCTCCTTGCTGGTTCTCCATGTTAAACACAGCACTGTGTCCATGTCCATCCCAGACTCCCTAACTATCCCTTCCCCCACCCTTATATATTAAATGCAGTGTTGAACAGTCACAAATATATGTGATTATTAATACTACAGCAGCTGTTAATATGCTCACAGAAATAAAAACCACAACATGTCTTGCTAACTTGCCTTATCACCAAGTGTTAGTAGCAACACACTTAAAAAGGACAAAGGGAAAGTGAAGTCACTCAGTCGTGCTCAACTCTTTGCCACCCCGTGGACTCTAGCCCACCAGGATTCTCCGTCCATGGGATTCTCCAGGCAAGAATGCTAGAGTGGGTTACCATCTCCTTCTCCAGGGGATCTTCCCGACCCAGGGATCGAACCTGGGTCTCTCGCCTTGGAGGCAGATGGATTAACCTCTCAGCCACCAGGGAAACCCTTAAAAGGGACAAGTGGTGGTTTAATTGCCATTTTGTACTTTAAGCACATTTTTACTCTTGAACCGATTGAAGTGTCTTAGTGAGCTGAGACTTTCCACAGCTGCCCACCACTTGCTTGGGCAACGGAAGCAGGGTGTTCCTCAGAAGGGGTCTCCAGAGCTAGGAGCGCCTGGGTGTGGCCTTTCCACGAGAAACAGGTGAGTGGGTCATTTAGATCTTCATACTCATTTAGACTTTATCTCTCAAGGACAGTAAGGAAATGAAAATGATCAAGAAAATATTGGACTCTGGAAGTGCTGGTTTAGTCACTAAGTCGCATGTCTGTGGACTCTTGCAACCCCATGGACCGTAGCCCACCAGGCTCCTCTGTCCATGGGAATCTCACGGCAAGAACACTGCAGTGGGTTGCCATGCCCTCCTCCCGGGGATCTTCCCAACCCAGGGATCGAACCCACATCGCTTATATTTTCTGCATTGATAGGCAGGTTCTTTACAAGCAGTGCCACGTGGGATGCCCAGAGTACATGCCTGCCAGTGCTGGAGATGTAAGAGACGTGGATTCGATATATATATACAGCGTGGAAGCCTGCCGTCCATGGGGCCACTGAGGGTCGGACACGACTGAGCGACTTCACTTTCACTTTTCACTTTCATGCATTGCAGGAGGAAGTGGCAACCCACTCCAGTGTTCTTGCCTGGAGAATCCCAGGGATGGGGAGCCTGGTGGGCTGCCGTCTATGGGGTGACACAGAGTCAGATATGACTGAAGCGACTTAGCAGCAGCAGTATGATATGTATATGTATAATATATGTATGTAATTATCACCAATTTACATTGATGTTTGGCATAAAACAGCATAACATTGTAAAGAAATTTTCCTCCAATTAAATAACAAATAAACAGTAAAAGATGCTCTTACATTATACTACTTTGTATTGGGTTTGTCAAAAATTCCTTCAGCTTTTATTATCACATCAGCTGGAAAAAAACCAAAAGAACTTTTTGGCCAACCCAACAGTTTCCCAAAAAAAAAGACTTTGTAGAATAAAATTGTATGTTTATTAAAGTTATTTGCTATAGAATATGCTAATAGGTATGTTTAACGGATACCCTGTGATTTGAGGCTCCCTCTAAAGGATCATTTTCTCTAAACACAGAGACAGCCGTGGAAATGACTGTCTTCAAGCAAAGTGGAATATTTCCATAAAAGCTGACATTACCGTGTGTTGACAGAAGGAAATTTTGGTACGCCAGTGGCTTCTCTTTACTCCCCCAGCTCTGTAACACAGCAGTGCAAATCTCACCTAGCAAAAATATAGTGAGCCAAGATCCCTTCTTTCACAAAGCTTGCCTCTCTTCTCAGAAGCGAGCTGTCTGTGCAGACTTCATCTTCCTTGGGCCAGGACACACTCTGAATGATCTGAAGTGTGTTTGCCCACAAGGTGTGTAGAGAGATGAACTTCCCTGGTGGCTTAGATGGTTAAATAAAAAATAAAAAATCTGCCTGCAATCCAAGAGAGGTGGGTTTGATCCCTAAGCAGAGAAGATTCCCTGGAGAAAGAAATGGCAAGTTATTGCAGTACCTTTATCTGGAGTATCCCATGGACAGAGGAGCCTGGCGGGCTACAATCCGTGGGGTTGCAAAGAGTCTGACTCGACTGAGTGAGTAACACTCAGTGTCAAGAGATGGGTGCCTCCCTCATCTTATCCTTCCTGGTGTCCATGTTCATAATCTATGTACCAAAATGTACAACAAAGCCGGTACACGTATGCAGTGGAATATTACTCAGCCGTAGAAAAGGGCACACGTGAGTCACTGCTAATGATGTCACTGAACCTAGAGGCTGTTTATACGTGTGAAGGTAAGTCAGAGAGGGAAAAGCAAATAGCATACATTAACGCATATAAATGGAATCTAGAAAAGTGGTGTGGATGAGCCTATTTGCAGCGCAGCATTGAAGATACCAACGCAATGGACCTGAGTTGGAGTAAACTCTGGGAGTTGGTGGTGGACAAGGAGGCCTGGCGTGCTGCAGTCCATGGGGTTGCAAAGCCTCGGACACGACTGAGCGGCTAGACTGAACTGATTGAAGACGCAGATGCAGAGAAGCGATCTGTGGACCCCCGACGTAGGGGGAGCAGAGGGTTGGATGAACAGAGAGATGAGCAGTGTGGAGGCATGTAGATTACCACCTGTGAAATAGAGAGCCAGTGGGAATTTGCTCCCTGACTCAGGGAACTCATCCCGGCGATCTGGGAAACGCTGGAGGGAGGGAAAGTAGGAGGGAAGTTCAAGACAGAGGGGACATGTGGACCCCTGTGGCTGATTCATGTGGGTGTATGGCAGAAACTGACACAGTATTGTAAAGCAATCATCCTTCAATTAAAAGCAAATCAAACACTTTAAAAAGTACTGCAAAGCACACAGTAGGACTCTTGAAGCCCAGTGAGGAATTTCCAGGGTCTAGGCAGGACGATTCCCATGAAGATGAGAGAGAATTGAGGCAGTTACAGAGTAACAAATAATGGTCTCTGTGAACAACCTTGAAACTCACCCCCTCTGTCAATAGAAACATCGTTGAGGAGTTAAGCCAAAAGGTTATGCTCGGAGGTATAGATGCTGCTTTTAAACCGCCAAGTAGAGTGTGGCAACTCTTTTATAGGCAATGTTTTCAAGTATTATGCACTCAGGGAATGGAAAGCAATTTTCCTGAGTAAGAAAAGCCATAGCATTGTTTTAAGGAAGGCTGTTTGATCTGTCTTGGGCGGCAGGGTAGATGAGGGAAATTAATTAGTCCCCCCTTCCAATTACTTCGTGTTTTATTAGGTTTACTGAAGGCGTCCTGCGAGTACGGTCTAGTGCCCTCCACCATAAAGCTATTATGCCGTGGCACTGCCCTGATGTCTGACTGCATTTTGGCGACTGCTCATGTTTATTTATGAGGCTTGCTTCGGAAAAGATGTGTGAGGTCTGGAAGGGAATCCACCGATGGATGCTGACTCTTCTTCTGGGTGAAGTAGAGCCAGGAGCACCCAGAGTGTAGCGAGCCTCCAGAACGGATTAATGGCAGCCTGTGCCGCTGATAATCAGCACAGGTGCCCTCAGTATTTAATATTCATGGCGATGATGGGAAGAGCGGTCCTGGGAACGTTCCAGTTCTGCCGAACCTACGGCTTTCAAGCAACGTGGGTGGAAAAGCAAGTCTTGGCACAGGACTTGCAAAGTTGGAGTGGCTATGCGGGACAAAAACACCTTCACCTCTCTCCTGGAGAGGGAATATGACAGAAGGAAACACAAGTGTTCTCTCTGCAGCTGAAGTTTGTTCTTCTTCTTCTTTTTTTACTGTTTTTATTTTTTTTTAATTTATTTATTTCAATTGGAGGCTAATGACTTTAAAATATTGTCGTGCTTTTATGCCATTCGTTGACATGAGTCAGCCATGGGTTTCCATGTGTTCCCCATCCTGAGCCCCCTCTCCCACCTCCCTCCCCATCTTCCTGAGCCTTGCTTTCTTGATTTGGCAAAGAGCTCTGTCAACGGGTGTAGGTTCAGTCATGTCCAGGTCTTTGCAACCCCGTGGACTGAAGCCCACCAGGCTCCTCTGTCCATCGGATTCTCCAGGCAAGAATCCTGGAACAGGTTGCCATGCCCTCTTCAAGTTGTACCAGTGAGGGTTCTTTGAAACAATGGGAGATAATAGATAGGTGGATGGATCGATAAATAGAGATATCGGAGAAGGCAATGGCAACCCACTCCAGTGTTCTTGCCTGGAGAATCCCAGGGACGGGGAACCTGGTGGGCTGCAGTCTATGGGGTCACACAGAGTTGGACACAACTGAAGTGACTTAGCAGCAGCAGTCCTATTTTTTATTGGGTTATTTGTTTTTTTTATGAGCTATTTATACATTTTGCAAATTAAGTTGTCAGTTGAATTATTTCCAATTATTTTCTCCCAGGCTGTAGGTTGTCTGTTTTGTTTATGGTTTTATTTGCTGTGCAAAAGCTTTATAAGTTTGATTAGGCCTCGTGTGTTTATTTTGCTTTTATTTCTATTGCCTTGGTAGTCTGACCTAGGAAAACATAGATATGATTTATAGTCTATGGGATTGCACAGAGTCAGACACGACTGAAGCAACTTAGCAGCAGCAGCAGCATATATAGTGTGTGTGTGTGTGTATATATATATACACACACACATATACATATGTACATATATGTGTGTACATACAGTATATATATTTACACACAGTATATACAGTGTATATATATATACATATACACACACTGTATAGATACTCTATATATACACATGTATACACAGATATAAATATATAAACGGCTTGTCTGGTGGCTCACACAGTAAAGAACCCATCTGCAATGCAGGAGCCCCGAGTTTCATCTCTTTGTTGGGAAGATCCCCTGGAGAAGGGAATGCCAACCCACTGCAGTATTCTTGCCTGGAGAATCCCATGGACAGAGGAGCCTGGTGGGCTACAGTCCATGGGGTCGCAAAGAGTCAGACACACCTAAGGGCTAACACTTCCTCTTTTTTTCTGTAAGTATATATGAGAGAGGAATTTATTTGAAGGAATTGGTTCATGCAGTTGCAGGGTCTGGCAGGTCCAGATTCCATACAGTAGAGGAGGGTGGGTTGGAAACTCAGGCATGAATTGGTGTTGCTGTCTGGAGACTCCTGGAGTCTGAATTGTATCTTCAGGGGACTCACTCAGGCTGGAAAACTCCAGGGACTGATCTTGTGGTCTTGAGTCCGAAATCCAGGGCAGGCTGGATTTCTCTGTTACAATCTTGAGACAGAGTTCCTTCCTTTCTAGGTAACCTGCCGTGTGTGAAACTGCTGTAGCCCTCAACCAACGGGGTAAGGGTCACACTTGAGCTTAGTCAGTTGTGTCCGACTCTTTGTGACCCCATGGACTGTAGCCCACCAGGCTCCTCTGTCCAGGGGATCCTCCAGGCAACAATACTGGAGTGCGTTGCCATTTTCTGCTCCAAGGAATCTTCCCCACCCAGGGATTAAACCCATGTCTCTTTCGTCTGCAGTACTGGTAGCTGGATCTTTACCATCTTATTAAAGAGGATATTCTCATTTGCTTAAAGTTGGTAGATCGTAGACGTTCACACATCTATCAATACAAAGTACCTTCTTAGCAGCATCCAGATTAATATTGGACCAAACTGCTAAGCACCACAATCTACCTTTGTGGACTCAAAATTTAACCAGCATAAGAATCCATGCCATCTTTAAATCCTCCTCCTCTGCCACCATCCCTGTTCCCCACCAAAACAAAAGAAGAAGAAGAAAATCTCCAAGCATCTGTAAAAATGCAGTTCTTGAACAGTAGCCAAATCTTTTCTCCTTGAAGAGTGCACAACATGAACTCCTGTTCCGTGTCTCTTCCTGAGCATGCCTCCTAGAAAAGGTGAACTGGCTTAGGTAGGATTGGGTTTGTATATTGTGCTGTGACATTTCTACCCCATGACATAACCGCCTAGAATTTTTTTCATTATTTCCTGGAGTCTCCTTGTATCTGCTCGGGGTCCATGAACTGGCCGTCTTTGTTTTTAGCTGAATAACATGCCTGATTTGCTGAGAACATGAAATAGTCTGCTGTCTTACAAAATCTCTTTTTAATTGTCAGCTTTCAGAGAGTGGGCTTTGCATCCTAACCTCGGATAGATACCCCATCCTTCACCATCTCTCCCCATCCATTTCTTCCCCGCTCCCTTTTTTTCTAATAAGTATTTCTTTGGCTGTGTTGGGTCTTAAGTTTCGGCATGTGAGATCTTCAATCTTTGCTGTTTCATGTAGGATCATTTTATTAAGTTGCAGCATATGGGATGTAGTTCGCTGACCAGGGATGGAACCTGAGTTCCCTGCTTTGGAGGGACGGAGTCCCGGCCACTGGACCACCCAGGAAGTCTCTCTCCATGCATTTCTGTCATCAGTTGAAATAGCTTGCAGAACACAAGTTTCACGCTGGTTCAGTGGAAGGCCTGTTGGCTGATCACCGCGGTTTACAATCGGACGGTGGGTGTGAGGTCCACTGTGTCTCCTTCCTTGTAACCCCCTGGACTGTAGCCCGCCAGGCTCCCCTGTCCATGGGACGCTCCAGGCAAGAACACTGGAGTGGGTTGCCATCCCTCCTCCAGGGGATCTTACTGACCCAGGGATGAAACTTGTGTCTCCTGCATTGGCAGGGGATTTGTTACCATTAGGCTACCAGTGACTACATTGGTGTTCAAAAGCAAGAGTGGTAAAAGGGGCTTCAACCACGTCAGACATTGCTCTCTGGCTTGGAAACATTTCCCAATAAAAGAGTGGCTACGTGAAAAATCCATTGATTCTGTTTGACGATGTAACTAATCCTATTTACATTTTCCGGTAGACATACAAAACCTGTGATTTAAAACGTTTTGATTGGACACAAACCAAAAAGTTAAAACTTCTTGATGTTAAGAAAATATTTTTAAACTTAACGTTTTAAAAATGGCAATGAAATACATTAAATTTGTCATCTTGGCTATTTAAAATCGGTAGTTCAGTAGTTTCAAGTCTATCCACACGGCTGTGCAACCCATCCCCAGAAGGTTTTTCATTTTGCAGAAATGAAATTCTAAGTGAAAACTCTCCACACGCCCTATCCCCACCGGCTGTTTGCGACCACATGCGTTGTAGCCCTCCAGGCTCCTGTGACCATGGGATTTTCCAGGCAAGAACACTGGAGTGGGTTGCCATGCCCTTCTCCAGGGCATCTTCCCGACCCAGGGATCAAATCTGGGTCTCCTGCATCGGCAGGCAGATTCTTGGGAAGCCCCAGGTCCTGGCAGCCGCCAGTCTACTTGATGTTCCTCTGAGTTTGCTCTCAATAGCTCATATGCTGTCTCTTATACACATCTCCATAAAGCTATTATGCCGTGGCTCGCCCTATCCCCACCGGCTGTTTGCGACCACATGCGTTGTAGCCCTCCAGGCTCCTGTGACCATGGGATTTTCCAGGCAAGAACACTGGAGTGGGTTGCCATGCCCTTCTCCAGGGCATCTTCCCGACCCAGGGATCAAATCTGGGTCTCCTGCATCGGCAGGCAGATTCTTGGGAAGCCCAGGTCCTGGCAGCCGCCAGTCTACTTGATGTTCCTCTGAGTTTGCTCTCAATAGCTCATATGAGTGGAATCGTACAGTATTTTTTAACTGTCCTCCAGCTTTAGGCGTGTTTAGCACATGGCAGAAGTTTCTTCCTTTTCAGTGCTGATGATACTCCGCAGTGTGCGTGGACCGCATGGTGCTGACGCTTGCATCTGCTCATGACACGTGCGTCGCTTCCACCTCTGGCTGCTGTGGAAACTGGCTGCGAACATGTGTATGCAAATAGCTGCTGAGACCCTGCTCTCCTTCCTTTTGGGAGCCTTGATCATAGGGCTCAGTTCAGCTCAGTTCAGTCACTCAGTCGTGTCCGACTCTTTGCGACCCCATGAATCGCAGCACGCCAGGCCTCCCTGTCCATCACCAACTCCCGGAGTTCACTTAGACTCACGACCATCGAGTCCATGATGCCATCCAGCCATCTCATCCTCGGTCATCCCCTTCTCCTTCTGCCCCCAATCTCTCCCAGCATCAGAGTCTTTTCCAATGAGTCAACTCTTCCCATGAGGTGGCCAAAGTACTGGAGTTTCAGCTTCAGCATCAGTCCTTCCAAAGAAATCCCAGGGCTGATCTCCTTTAGGATGGACTGGTTGCATCTCCTTGCAGTCCAAGGGACTCTCAAGAGTCTTCTCCAACACCACAGTTCAAGAGCATCAGTTCTTTGGCGCTCAGCCTTCTTCACAGTCCAATTCTCACATCCATACATGACCACAGGAAAAACCATAGCCTTGACTAGACAGACCTTTGTTGGCAAAGTAATGTCTCTGCTTTTGATTATACTATCTAGGTTGGTCATAACTTTCCTTCCAAGGAGTAAGCGTCTTTTAATTTCATGGCTGCAGTCACCATCTGCAGTGATTTTGGAGCCAAAAAATAAAGTCTGACCCTGTTTCCACTGTTTCCCGATCTATTTTCCATGAAGTGATGGGACTAGAATCCATGGTCTTCATTTTCTGAATGTTGAGCTTTAAGCCAACTTTTTGACTCTCCTCTTTCACTCTCATCAGGAGGCTTTTTAGATCATATGGCAGTGCTACTTTATTATTATTTTTTTTGTGAAATTGTCATTATGTTCTTCACAGCGCCCACAGTTTTACACTATCCTGCCAAGAGTACGTAAGGCTTCTGATTTCTCCATCTCCTTGCCAACACTTTCTGTTTCTTGATAGCAGCTCTTCTAGTGGGGTGAGGTGGTATGTCATTGTGATTTTATTTAACATTTATCTGATAACTAGGAATGCTGAAAATCATTTCATATGCTTATTGCCAATCTGTTGATCATTGGAGAAATGTGTATTCAATCCTTTGTGCATATTTTAATAGTTATTTGGGGTATTTTCATTGTTGAGTTGTAGGAGTTCTTTATTATAATACTCCTTATTAGAGCATTTTTTTCTCCCATTTCATAGGTTGTCTTTCACTCTGTTGATTATGCCCTAAGATGCTTAGAAATGTTTAATTTTGATGTACTCCAATGTGTCTGTTATGTAATTGCTTTGCCTGTGAGAAACTGTTTGTAGGAAATCTGAAAACATTTCTAAATGTAGCCATTAGTCCAGGGTGAAGGATAATAAGAAGCAACATCACTGAATCAAACATGTGACATGTTAGTCTGCATCCTAATGGGTGGGCCTGGGGACCGCTGATGGTCCAGGGTCCTCAAGCTCTGATGGAAAAGCGCTCTTCCAGAGTCATTTCTCACGACCTCTCCCATCAAGCAAACGCCACGCCCTGGCTGGTTCAGCCCTGGCAAAGTCACGTTGTTAAATTTAACACCTGTGTATACGAAATAAAGCTGCAGGCCTCTGTGCTCTAAGCTTTTGTGTCTGCGATCCACACTTTCAGTTTAAAAATAAAACTCATCTGACCCCGAGCCAAGTTCTTGACAATAAGCAAGGAAATGAAATCAGCCATCCCTCATACTAAATCAAAGTAGCAGAGATGATTAAGGTAATGACTTTAAAAGTGAATATCCCTCTATCACAGCAGACAATCATGCCAGAAGCTGCATTTGGACGTGGCCCAGGGGAAAGAGGCAGCAGAGCCAGAAAGTATCATTCAAAAGATCTGAACGGCAAGTGGCTGTGGACGAGCCGTTGGAATACGAATGGCCGTCTGTGCTGCTCAGCCTGCAAGCCTCGCTTTTGTTAGAAGCTGCATTTGGACGTGGCCCAGGGGAAAGAGGCAGCAGAGCCAGAAAGTATCATTCAAAAGATCTGAACGGCAAGTGGCTGTGGACGAGCCGTTGGAATACGAATGGCCGTCTGTGCTGCTCAGCCTGCAAGCCTCGCTTTTGTCTCTAACAGCTGCATCGTCACCTCTGGAGAAGTCTGTTTGTACATAAGCTCCAGTGGGGTCCTTTGGGCTTGCTTATAAAAGGATGCTGGCTGATGTGTTACATTCTCCTCTCTGGGTCCCAGGGATAATGAGCTGTCAGGATGATAAGGTCCTAGACGCCACTTAAATTTCCACAGTTGCCCCGTCCCTTCTGCCTCTACGGGAGGCCTCCGAGTTACACCTTGTCAAGGCTGCAGCCTGTGAACTTGGTGGGCCTGCCTCAGCCTCTGACTCCCACCCTGCACTAATTTTTAAAATTTGTTTTCATTTTTTCTTTAGCCTCCCAAGTGCTGCTCCCATACTGCTGCTGCTGCTGAGTCACTTCAGTCGTGTCCGACTCTGTGCGACCCCATAGACGGCAGCCCACCAGGCTCCCCCGTCCCTGGGATTCTCCAGGCAAGAACACTGGAGTGAGTTGCCATTTCCTTCTCTGATGCGTGAGAGTGAAAAGTGAAAGGGAAGTTGCTCAGTCGTGTCCAACTCTTTGTGACCCCGTGGACCGCAGCCCAGCAGGCTCCTGTGTCCATGGGATTCTCCAGGCATATGGGATCTTAATTCCCTGACCAGGGTTTGAACCCCTGCTCCCTGCATTGGAAGCACAGAGGCTTAACCAGTGGACCTCCAGGGAAGTCCTGTGAATGGAGGTACTGTATTTTGAATTGTTTCCTCTGTCTAGAATCCATACAGAAATCTAATTTTTAGGCACTAGATGCAATTATTTGAATTAGCCCTTTCTGAATTAGCCCTTTCTATTTTCCTTATGGACTTGGAAATCAGTTGCCCCATTCTTGCACAGAGCAGGACCCTGAACTTTGCCTGGTAGCCTCTTTATGTGTTGCTTGCTCAGGATGCTTCCCGTTTCTTCTGTCTTTGGGATCTACATCTGTTCTGTCCCTCTGTGGTCCTGGTTGGACTCTGAGTCCAGTAGCTAAATCAGTCTGTGTGATTGGGCTTCAGTAATGCTCTGTTTACTAATGAAGGTGGTGAGAGAAGTCGGCTCCCGGGTCATAGCGTATGCATTTCTCATCTGAAATCATCAACGCATCCCGCTATGTCTGTTGATAGTGATACAGTTTAAAAGAATGCAGATCCAAGTTTCACGCCCTGTCTCTGAAGGGGAGATTCAGTGAGCCCTACTCAGAGATGCAGCTTTGTCTCATTTCTCTAATGGAATTTTAAGCTGCTTAAAAGTACAGACATGAGCTGGACCATAAAGAAGGCTGAGTGCCGAAGAACTGATGCTTTTGAACTGTGGTGCTGGGCAAGAATCTTGAGAGTCCCCTGAATAGCAAAGAGATCAGGCCAGTCAATCCTAAACGAGATGAACCCTGAATATTCATTGAAAGGACGAATGCTGAGGCTGAAACTCTAATTGTTTGGCCGCCTGATGCAGAGAGCTGACTCATTGGAAAAGACCCTGATGCTGGGAAAGATTGAGGGCAGGAGGAGAAGCGGGCAACAGAGGATGAGATGGTTGGATGGCATCACTGATTCGATGGACATGAGTTTGAGCAAACTCTGGGTAATAATGAAGATAGGGAACCCTGGCGTGCTGCAGTTGATGGGGTCTCAGAGAGTCAGACACGACTTTATGACTGAGGGAAGTTTGGTTTAAGGATAAGGAAATGACAGTGGCTACTGAACTGAAGTGTTACTGTTACAGTGATTACAAAGCATGTTACTGGAAATGTATTTATACCTCCAGAGTTTAAAAAAAAAAATGTTTTGCCATGAGAGTTAATGTCCCTTGATCATAATTATAAGGTACAAGTGAAGCTAGCAGGGATTTGGAAAAATTTTTATAATAAATCATTAGAAGCACTTAATTAATTACATCCTTGTATAAAAAGTGCCCGTTGGTGTAATAAGGTACCAAATAGCAGCTATTGAACCACGCTCATTCCTGATATGCATGCCATCAATTTGGAATACCGCAGAGAAATTCATGAGGAACTAACTTTGGAGGCATCGAGTTCCCAGCTGGGCACCATTTGCCTTCTTGTGTTAAAAATTTTGCAGTGAAAAATAAACATATGAGACCTAATCAAATTTATAGGCTTTTGCATAACAAAGGAAATCGAAAACAAAATGAAACAACATCCTTTGGACTGGGAGAATATATTCGCAAGTGATGTGACCAACCAGGGCTTCATTTCCAGGACATACAAATAGTTCCTACAGCTCAACATCAAAAGAAGAAAGAACCCAATTTTAAAAAATAGGCAGAAGACGTAATAAAAAGCTTTCTCCAGAGAAGACATACGGATGGTCAACAGGCGATGAAAAGATGTTCAGCATCATTAATTATCGGAGAAGTGCAAATCAAAACTATGGTGAGATATCACTTCACAGCAGTGAGAACAGCCATCCTCAAAAAGTCTCCAAACAATCAATGCTTGAGAAGGGGTGCGAAAAGGGAACCCTCTTATACCGTAGATGGAAATGTCAACTGGAGCAGCCACTACGAAGGATAGTGTGGAGGTTCCTTTAAAAACTAAAAACAGAGTTACCTCCTCACCCAGCAATCCCATTCTTGGGTAAATATGCAGAGAAAACTGTCATTCAGAAAGGTGAAACCACCTCAGTGTTCAGAGCAGCCGTATTCCTGGTCACCAAGACCGGGAAGCAACCTAAGAGCCCCCCAGCCCAGGAATGGACAGAGAAGATGCGATGCATACGCAACAGTGGAACATTATTCAGCCAACAAATTACAATGAGATAATGCCATTTGCAGCAACAGGAGTGGGCTTCAGAGATGATCATACTAGTTCAAGTAAATATTGGAGACAAATATTATATGCTATCATATATGTGGAACCTAAAAAATAAGTGAGCTTACCTACAAAGCGTAAGCAGACCCACAGACTTAGAAAACAGCTTGCAGTTAGCAAAGGAGAAATGTGAGGGTGGGAGAAATTGGGAGTGTCGGATTCACTTATACACACTCGTATATTTAAGAGAAATAACTAAATGCAAGAGAACTGGGTTTGATCCCTGGGTCGGGAAGATCCCCTGGAGGAGGGCATGGCAACCCACTCCAGTGTTCTTGCCTGGAGAGTCCCGTGGACAGAGGAGGCTGGTGGGCTACAGTCCGTGGGGTCGCAAAGAGTCAGACACGAGTGACCGACTAAGCACAAGGACCTACTGTTACATAGCACAGGGAGCTATCTTCCATATTTTGCAATGACCTGTAGTGGAAAAGAATCTGAAAAAGAATAGATGTATGTGTGTGTTTGTATACCTGTACCTCTTTGCTGTACAACAGAAACTGTCACAACATTGTAAATCAACTGTATTTGAATCAACAACAGAAAAGTTGAGTTTGCTGGTCTTATAATAACCAGAAGCCGTGGTACGTGCTTTAGTTGGCAGTCACGTAGAAGGCAACGCTTTTGTAGAACTCGTTTTTTTGTTTAAGTGACTGTATTTAATCTGCAAGCATTGAATAGAAGGCAGCTCTGATCTTATTGCTCTTGTATCAATATGTCCTTCTATCGGTCAAAACTGCCCACACAACAGTTTTACACCGGTGGGTCTGTTTCATGCCTGCAGTGAAGTCAGTGAAGAATTTCTGCATAGAGCTCAATCTTACCTAAATTTAGTCATTTATCACGGTTTCTTCAGGTCACTCAGAATCTGTAACACGTTCCTGTCCATGAGCGATTCCATAAAAGCAGCATTCTGGCTGGTATGAAATAAATCTAACAGCAAAAAATAGTTTGCAGAAGAAGGAAGACAGGGGCAGGTCTGCAAAGCAACCTGCTGCAGAGGGTGTCAGAGCAAAGCCATTGTTAGGGAGATTCATGATCTAGAGAGATCTCTAATTGTATGCATTTCATTTTTGGATGGTCACTTTGAAGCCTCTTTAATTTCATAGGCATCATTTTAGCTCCCGTAATGGAACTGTCATCTGTAAAATTTTCCAGTACCTATGTGAAGTTTTTTAATATTGGCGGTCAACCTCTGCTCTTCAGGCTCCCCTGCTGAGTCCAAAGGTAAAGAATCTGCATTGCGAAAGATTGAGGTTCGAACTCTAGGTCCAGAAGATTCCCTGGAAATGAGTGTGTCAACCCACGCCAGTATTCTTGCCTGGAGACTCGCATGGACAGAGGAACCTGGCGGGCTGCAGTCTGGGAGTAGCAAAGTGTCAGAGACAGCTGACCGAGGATCGCACTGGTCACTTTCTGGTCTCTAGCTTCCAATTTTTGTGCATCAGAGCCTTGCTACCTGCTGTTGTGTTAACGTCTCCTTTCCATGTTGGTCCTAAATGTCCTCCTTTTTAGATGGGAGGGTGGATGTGGTGAACTGGGATTTGCTGGGCACGTCTGTATTCATCCCACTTCTCTTATGAGTTTGTAGTCTTCAGTGGCATCCCTTGGCAGCTCTGATCTTTGCGGACGGAACCCATTCCTGACCCAGGGATTGAACTCTCGTCTCTTGTGTCTCCTGCTTCGGCAGCCGGGTTCCACACCACTAGCACCAGCTATGAAGCCCATATGAAGTCCCCCGATCCTTAAATGCCCTCTGCATAGAGCAGTGGGTCTGCACACTTAATTTTTCTGTCTTCCCTTCTCTAGACCCTTTCCTGCTCTGGAATGACTTCACTAAAAAGCTGAACCCTTCAGTGCAGATCAGTCGCTCAGTCGTGTCCGGCTCTTTGCAACCTCACAGACTGCAGCCCGCCAGGCTTCCCTGTCCGTCACCAACTCCTGGAGCTTGCTCAAACTCACGTCCATCACGTTGTTGATGCCATCTAACCATCGCATCCTCTGTCATCCCCTTCAGTCTTTCCCAGCATCAGGGTCTTTTCCAGTGAGTCAGCTCTTTGCATCAGGTGGCCAAAGTATTGGAGTTTCAGCTTCAACATCAGTCCTCCCAGTGAATATTCAGAACTGATCTCCTTTAGGATGGACTGGTTGGATCTCCTTGCAGTCCAAGGGACTCTCAAGAGTCTTCTCCAATGCCACAGTTCAAAAGCATCCATTCTTTGGCACTCAGCTTTCTTTATAGTCCAACTCTCACATCCATACATGACTACTAGAAAAATCATAATGTTGACTAGACAGACTTAAGCTGGTACAATAGTCTTACTACAGTGCTTTTTTTTTTTTAACACCAAAAAGATATATGGTGTCCAAGGATTTTCTCTCAGATAGCAGAAAGGGAGGAAAACATAAAGGAAATTCATGGAAGGGCTTTATGAGCCATGCTCTGAGTGGCAAACATCACTTCCGCTTGTAAATAATTGGGAGAAACATTGTCAGTCATTACGGCCTCAACATCCATGGGTGTTTCCCGTCAACCTCATGGGGATCTTTCCCAGGATTTTTAATGTTTCACCAGTGTTTCATTGTGTTCAAACATGTGTAAAAATCCCATGGACAGAGGAGCCCTGGTGGCGGGCTAGACATGACTGAGCAACTGAATAACATCAGCAGTATGCGTAAATGCTCAAAAGGTGGGAGGGATGATTCCTTCAAACACAGTCTCTGTCATTTGTTTGGAAGGAAGGGAAGAATCTGAGGGTCTATACAAGTTTACACCAGGTGGTCAGAAACAGTGGATTGGAAATTCCACCCTCGTGTGCAGAGGCTGCTGGCCTTAAATATAATATATTCAACAGAAGCGAGGAAACCTTGAGTATGTTGATAGCCCTCCCAGGGAGCAGCTCTTTCTGAGCTCTTCCCATTGGGCCACGAGTCTTCTGATAGCTAGAACTGGTGAATTAGTTTGAGTATGACACTCTGATTTCCTGGGGTTATTTTTTTTTTTTTAACACCAAAAAGATATATGGTGTCCAAGGATTTTCTCTCAGATAGCAGAAAGGGAGGAAAACATAAAGGAAATTCATGGAAGGGCTTTATGAGCCATGCTCTGAGTGGCAAACATCACTTCCGCTTGTAAATAATTGGGAGAAACATTGTCAGTCATTACGGCCTCAACATCCATGGGTGTTTCCCGTCAACCTCATGGGGATCTTTCCCAGGATTTTTAATGTTTCACCAGTGTTTCATTGTGTTCAAACATGTGTAAAAATCCCATGGACAGAGGAGCCCTGGTGGCGGGCTAGACATGACTGAGCAACTGAATAACATCAGCAGTATGCGTAAATGCTCAAAAGGTGGGAGGGATGATTCCTTCAAACACAGTCTCTGTCCTAATATGAATTTGTTTGGGAGGAAGGGAAGAATCTGAGGGTCTATACAAGTTTACACCAGGTGGTCAGAAACAGTGGATTGGAAATTCCACGCTCGTGTGCAGAGGCTGCTGGCCTTAAATATAATATATTCAACAGAAGCGAGGAAACCTTGAGTATGTTGATAGCCCTCCCAGGGAGCAGCTCTTTCTGAGCTCTTCCCATTGGGCCACGAGTCTTCTGATAGCTAAAACTGGTGAATTAGTTTGAGTATGACACTCTGATTTCCTGGGGTTACTGGTGGTGGTGGTGGTGGTCGTGAGAACAGTTAACATGATATCTACCCTCTCGGCCACTCTTAAGGGCACAGCCTGTATTGTGAACTTCGGGCCCTCTGTTGTACAGCGTATCTCCAGAGTCTGTTCCCCTCAGTTCCTGCCAGCCGTCACACTCTTTGAATCTGTGGGTTTTGCTATTGTAGGAATCACATGTGAGTGAAATTGTGCAGTACCTGTCCTTCAGAGTCCAGCTTATATCAGTTAACACCGCGTCCTCCGGGTTCATCCATGGCGTTGCGAAGGGGAAGGTTTCCTGTTTTGAAAAGAGTGAGTAATGTTCACTGGATGGATCGTCTAATCCCTGACTTGCAACTGGCACCGGTATTGATCTGTTACCACTGAGGGTCTGTGAGTCTTTCAGGCAGGCTTGTCTGGTGAGAATGATCACGAACTGTAAGTCAAAATTAAGTGTACAATTAGTTCTATCTTAAGAATTGGTAAAAAATCAGCCTGCAATGTGGGAGAGCTGATTTGATTCCTGGGTCAGGAAGATCCCCTGGAGAAGGGGTAGTCTACCCACTCCAGTATTCTTGGGCTTCACTGGTGATTCAGCTGGTAAAGAATCCGCCTGCAATGCGGGAGACCTGGGTTCCATCCCTGGGCTGGAAAGATCCCTGGAGAAGGGAAAGTTTACCCCACTCTAATATTCTTGCCTGGAGAATTCCATGGACTGTGTAGTCCATGGGGTCTCAAAGAGTTGGACACGACTGAGCGACTTTCACTTAAGTAAAGTGAACAGAAGTAAAATTTCATTTCTTCATGATATTCGCTTATCTGCTATTTTTAAAATTCTGAGTTTGTGTTCTTTCTTGTCATTTTCTGCCTTTTACTTAATTGCTCAAGTTTTTCTCTGTTTTCCCTGCTCTGGGCATTTGAAAATTCTACCCAAGAAAAAATATTTGGATACTAGTTCTAAAAGCCCATCACCTGCCCTCTACTCCTTAGTAATGATTCAGCAGCATCTTTAGCTTTGTTTATCTTTCCTCTGCATAGATTTTGGTTAAAATGAATTGGTTTTTTTGTCAGATCAAGATTATTGCATCTATATTAGTTATCATATAGTTTGTTATGTAGACATAATGATTTATATATTATCACATGAGCTATGTTGTATTATTGTTTACAAGATTTAGTTCTGAGTGTCGAATTAAGCCTCATCACAATGACAGCTTTATAAACCAGCCAAGAGTTTCAGTGCTTCATGGCGTATTGACATTTTAATTATACAAAGCACTTCTCTTCGTGGGTATATTAACTGGATTCATTTACCAGTTTATCAGCTTTCGTGAATTTTTTTTTTTAAAGAAGCAGATGCATTTGATAGACTTTTGAAGTCCTTTCACGACTGAACATTTTTTCCGTGGCTGGTTATAGAACTTGTGTTTACAGTCTTAGATGCCCAAAGCTCCATTTTCTTCCCATAGTGTGTACTTTGGAAGAGAATTCTGGAGTTAAAGTGATATTTTCTTCAGGATAGTCTGACTTCTTAGACAAGATGGGGAACTGAAGTCTTGACAACTTTTTCTGGTTTCGAATGTCCGCATATCCCAAGGCTATATTTAGGCACAGGTTTCTTTTTCGTATTTGAAAAGAATTTGATTTACCAAAGTTCTCTGCAGCCAACAATGTTCTTGTGACATGAGGGTGGTGAAACTCGATATCATCTATTGCTGGCACTTTCTTCTTTCTCTTTTCCTTCTTTCTGGATATTTGGCATCACGTCAGTAGTTTGAAATGCCATTTGCTGACCATGCCCAGTAAGGATACATTGAATCAAAGATGGAAGGATCCTGGGTCCTGGGTACACTTCCTGAGTTGCTCCTGCAGCCCCTGCCGTGTCAGTTAGCCAGTCAGCTCAGTCGCTCAGTCGTGTCCGACTCTTTGCGACCCCAAGAACCGCAGCACGCCAGGCCTCCCTGTCCATCACCAACTCCCGGAGTTCACTTAGACTCACGTCCATCGAGTCGGTGATGCCATCCAGCCATCTCATCCTCGGTCGTCCCCTTTTCCTCCTGCCCCAATCCCTCCTAGCATCAGAGTCTTTTCCAATGAGTCAACTCTCCGCATGAGGTGGCCAAAGGACTGGAGTTTCAGCTTTAGCATCATTCCTTCCAAAGAAATCCCAGGGCTGATCTCCTTCAGAATGGACTGATTGGATCTCCTTGCAGTCCAAGGTACTCTCAAGAGTCTTTTCCAACACCACAGTTCAAAAGCCTCAATTCTTCGGCGCTCAGCCTTCTTTACAGTCCAACTCTCACATCCATACATGACCACTGGAAAAACCATAGCCCTGCAGTGTGCCCAGAGATGAATCCACCCTGAACTGTGTAAGTTACCCTAGCAGACTTTTTGTAGGCAGAGAAAATCCGGCAGACACACAATTTGATAACTTTTTTTTAAATTTAATACTTTATTCTATTTTACAGTACTGTATTGGTTTTGCCATACATTGACACAATTTGATATCCATCTATGTTTGGGAGTCAGGATAAAAGGCTAGTTTTGATCGCCCGTTATATTTTAGAGCATAGCTATGGTGAAATTCAGCTCTTCCCGTTTACAGACACAGTTCAAAGATCTCGGTATTTGAAAAAGGATCAGTCGCACTTTTCCAAAACCTATCCGTAAAGATGATACTTTGTAATATACCCGATGAACCCGAGACCACTCAGCTTTTAGAGCTGTATAGTTGACACTATGCTGAAAACTTTTTCAGAGACATAAACTGCTTCACTTTATAAAAGTATCAGTGGGCTTTTAGGGGGCTGCATCGGCGCTCACTTTCTCCTTTCTGTAAAGACTTCTTTGAACGTTTGCAGTTAATGGCATGGTGTCCATTTCGTGCCACTGAGAAAGAATTTAGAAAGAAAGTCCATTTCATTTAGAAGGAAAATGCAACTTCTCGAAAAGGCGAGACTCAGTACAAAAATACTCTATGAAGATCGTATTTAAATAGCTTGGTGTTGGCCTAATAAGGCTTCCCTGACAGCTCAGTTGCTAAACTATCCACCTGCAATGCAGGAAACTCCGGTTCGATCCCTGGCTCAGGAAGATCCGCTGGAGAAGGGATAGGCTACCCTCTCCAGTATTCTTGAGTTTCCCTGGTGGCTCAGCTGGTAAAGAACCCGGCTGCAGTGTGAGAGACCTGGGTTTGATCCTTCAGTTGGGAAGATCCGCTGGAGAAGGGATAGGCTACCCACTCCAGTATTCTTGGGCTTTCCTTGTGCTGCCTGCAATGTGGGAGACCTGGGTTTGATCCTTAAGTTTGGAAGAGCCTCTGGAGAATGGAAAGGCTACCCACTCCATTATTCTAGCCTGGAGAATCCCACGGACTGTATAGAGAAAGAATCTGACATGACTGAGTGACTTTCAGTTTCCTATATGTAACTGGCCTAGTAGATACAAGTGAGTGTATTTAAGTGGCTTGGTCTTGGCCCAATAACTGAGAGATCAATGCAGTTAGTAGAATGTCACAAAACCGCCCTGTCAAACATCAGAATGTAGTCTATGATAATATGATATCTCAAAAAGATGGATAAATTGTATTGTTAATGGTGATGGGGCAACTGGAAAAGCCAGGTGGTAGAACAGCAGATTCTTTCCTTACAGTTTGCACAAAGATAAGGTATGTATAATTTAAACAACTATTTAAAGAACATGAAAATATGAAACAGACAGTTGGAAGTGCTGAGTGTTGATGAAGGGGCTGGTAGAGCGTGGGTTTGGTCAGGATGTCTCAGCTTTTTGAGCCTGTTCTGGAGAGTATCCTCAGCTCGGTCTCCAGACATTCAGGGGCTTATGAAAGATCTGGCTTCCCTAGAAACCCTGTGTGTGTGTCCTCAGTTACTCGGTCGTGTCTGACTCTTTGTGACTCCTTGGACTGTAGCCCACCAGGCTCCTCTGTCCATGGGATTCTCCAGGCAAGAATCCTGGAGTGGGTAGCCATTTCCTCCTCCGAGGGAATCTACCCGATCCAGGGATCCAACCCAGGTGTCCTGTATTGGCAGGTGGATTCTTTACCACTGAGCCACCTGCGAGGCTCAAGAACCTCATAATCCATGGAGAAGTCAAGTGAGAGTCACTTTTTTTTGTTTGTTTGTCTGTTTGGTTTTTGCTTATTACCAACAAAACGGCTTCAGGTCTAGCGCAATCCATACTTACCTGAGCATTACTGAGTAATGGAAACCGTGACTGTTGAAAATAATAGCTGGTGGCAAGGTGTGAAAATGAGTGCAGGGGGCAACAGCCGTTCGACACGTCTTTAAAAAGGGTTCTTGTGCACGGCTTCCAGAGCACCTCTGCTTGGCAGTGGAGGAGAATCCTGCGTGTAGGCAGCTTTTAAAAACTGGGTGACAGATGGCCACCACTCATTTCCCGACACGTTCGGTGATGGAAATTTTCGCCGAGAAAAACACTAATAATGATGCTGTTGATATAGTGCCTTTTCCCTGGGAGCGTCAAGCACTTGACAAACATTACATAATTAATGCTTAAATATTATACAAACACCCACAGGAAGTGGGAAGAGCAGACAGCCTTGGCAGCCTCCTTGCTGCTTGCAAACCACGCCGCTCTTGCTCAGAAAAGAAAGGAACTGGTCAGGAAACCGTGTTGCCTGGTTCCCGAACGTCGCGTGCGGAAAAGGAGGGGCAAGGAGATTAGGTAGCAGCAAGATAAGATAGAGGAAGGAAATCCAGAACGAAGCTGGAGGAGGAGAAAAAAAAAGGGGTGGAGAGGGGGCCGGAAAGACTGATGGAGAAGGAACAGGGAGGAGAGAGACGTGGATCCATCAGAATGTGTGTGTGTGTGTGTGTGTTCAGTCACTCAGTTGTGTCCAACTCTTTGGCCCTCTGTGGACTGTTGCCCACCAGGCTCCTCTGTCCAAGGGATTCTCCAGGCAAGAATATTGGAGTGGGTCCTCATTTCCTCCTCCAGGGGATCTTCCCAACATAGGGATCAGACCTCGTCCCCTGCCTTGGCGGGTGGATTATTTTACTGCTAAACCACCAGGGGAGCGCACCCTTGATGACTAATGTAGGGTGAGTTGCCTCCTTGGCTGAAGGCAGGAGTGAGGATTTCCTGGAATCAGGAAAAATCTGGGCTACAGCTCTCTCCTACAGGAGACAGTGGCTCCCTTTCATTGAGAACTCTGAATTGAGCCTTCAGGATAGTGAATGATGGTTTTATGAACATCTCTTTGTGTTAATGTAGGGTGAGTTGCCTCCTTGGCTGAAGGCAGGAGTGAGGATTTCCTGGAATCAGGAAAAATCTGGGCTACAGCTCTCTCCTACAGGAGACAGTGGCTCCCTTTCATTGAGAACTCTGAATTGACCTTCAGCATAGTGAATGATGGTTTTATGAACATCTCTTTGTGTGAGGTTTAAACAGATAAATAAGAAGTTTATTAACTGGAAAAGTACTTTTTTGTGTGGTAAACCATAAACGGCTCTCATGAGTGTTTGGGCCTGGAATGAAGATCCAGGAAGCTGAAATTTCTCCAATAAATCAATATCTAATTGATGCCTCAGTGACGAGGGGAAATTAATGGCTGGAACAGCTTTATTTCTAAAGTCCTTCTGTGAGAAATCACAATCGATCCGCTTCATTCAGTCAATGATCAGAGCCAGGAAAATTTAGCCCCAGTGCCCAGACATCCACAGCCGAGCAGTTTCTAAACCAGAGTCCCTAAAAAGACTTTAATTACCATTTCATAGTGGAAAAGGAAAGTTGCAAATGAAGGGTCTTGATCAGATCCGTCTTTGCAGCAGCAGTCTTAAAACCCTGAGGCTTATTTCCCAACATGCGGATGTTTTTCTGGATATTGGTTTGAGCGGCTCCATGTGCAGTGATGTATCATTCTGGACCAGAAACGGTGATGAATAATTTTCTTTTTTAAGTGAAGTATGGTTGGTTTACGGTGTGGCGTTCCTTTCTTCTCTACAGCAAAGGGATTCTGTTTACTGAGTCTTTTCAGTGTTGTTTTCTGTGATGATCTATCACAGGGTATTGAAGATAGTTCTGAGAGCTCTACACTACAACTTTTCTTTTCTCCATTCTATATATCCTCGGTTGCTTCTGCTAATCCCAAACGCCCAGTCCATCCGTCTGCCTCCCCCTCCACCCTTGGCAACCACCAGTCTCTTCTCTGTGTCCATGATTCTGTTTCTGTTTCATAGATAAGGTCATTTGTGTCATGTTTTAAAAGAAATCGCAGGGACTTCCCTGGTGATCCAGTGGCTAAGACTCCGTGCTCCCAACGCAGGGGACCCGGGTTCAATCCCTGGCCAGGGAAGTAGGTGCCACATCCCGAAACTATGACCCAGTGGCAGCCAGATAAATCCATTAATTAATTTTAAAAAAAAGAATCACAGTATCAAGTCAAATTCATATGTCAATCTCCCATTTCTGTGGTAGTGTTGCACTTGAGTAGCTCACTTGGCTTACTCCTTGGAAGGAAAGTTATGACCAACCTAGATAGCATATTCAAAAGGAGAGACAGTACTTTGCCAACTAAGGTCCATCCAGTCAAGGCTATGGTTTTTCCTGTGGTCATGTATGGATGTGAGAGTTGGGTTGTGAAGAAGGCTGAGCGCTGAAGAACTGATACTTTTGAACTGTGGCGTTGGAGAAGACTCTTGAGAGTCCCTTGGACTGCAAGGAGATCCAACCAGTCCATTCTGAAGGAGATCAGCCCTGGGATTTCTTTGGAAGGAATGATGCTGAAGCTGAAACTCCAGTACTTTGGCCACCTCATGCAAAGAGTTGACTCATTGGAAAAGACTGATGCTGGGAGGGATTGGGGGCAGGAGGAGAAGGGGACAACCGAGGACGAGATGGCTGGATGACATCACCGACTCGATGGACGTGAGTCTGAGTGAACTCCGGGAGTTGGTGATGGACAGGGAGGCCTGGCATGCTGCAATTCATGGGGTCACAAAGAGTCGGACACGACTGAGCAACTGAACTGAACTGAATCTTTTCCTTAAACAGAAGTTGAAATGATGCTTCTGTTTGCTGACTGGGGAGTTTGTCAATTTTAGTAATTCTTAGTATCAAGTGGTACTAAGAAAATATTGAATCCAGATCATGAGTGGTTATGGAAAAGTCCTGTTCCTGGGTCAGGAAGATCCCCTGGAGAAGGGATAGGCTACCCACTCCACTATTCTTGGCCTTCCCTTGTGGCTCAGCTGGTAAAGAATCTGCCTGCAATGTGGGAGACCTGGGTTTGATCCCTGGGTTGGGAAGATGCCCTGGAGAAGGGAACAGCTACCCACTCCAGTAGTCTGGCCTAGAGAATTCCATGGACTGTATCATGCATGGGGTCGCAAACAGTCAGACATGACTGAGCGCCTTTCGCGTTCAGAAGTTGATTGTGTGATCTCAATCCCTGGTGGCTGAGAAAGTAAAGAATCTGTCTGCAGTGAAGGAGACCTGGGTTCGATCCGTGAGTCAGGAAGATTCCCTGGAGAAAAGGAATGGCAACCCACTGCAGTATTCTGGCCTGGAAAATCGCATGGACAGAGGAGCCTGGTGCGCTACAGTCTGTGGAGTTGCAAAGAGGTAGACACAAATGAGTTACTAACACTTTCACTTTCAGTGTGAGCCCTGTTTGTCTGCGCACAGTTGACCTTTGGGGCTGAATAGTTAGTTCTTTGCAGCAGAGGGTTGATTACCTTGTGCTTTGTGGATGTCTAGAAGAGTCCCTTCCCTTGCCCACGAGTCGTGAGTAGCACCGTCCACCCCAGGTACTGGAAAGAAAAAAAAAATCTTTATATATTGCCAATTGTCCCCCCAAAGGGCATGTGCAGAAAATTGCCCCCTTTGAGAAAGATGAAAATAACACAGTTTTCCCTGTTGCTTTCAATGGAAACATATTTGCTGTGCCACTATTGATGTCCTTGAAGTTAAATACGGTGTTATGAGTTCTCAAAAATACAGCCCCAAGGTCACTGACCTCTGCTAAATTTCTATAAAACACACTCTAGCCTTGTGTAAGGTGTTAAAAAATTCATTACTCTGTGTTGTTGATTCTTCCTGCTTGTCTCATATGCCCTTAAGCAATAGAAAGTTTTGTTTTGTTTTGTTTTTAATTAAAAAAGGTTTAAGTGGGATTTTGGAAAAAAGAATTTACGGCAGTTGAAGGGTTTGACACTGATTCATTGGACTGATAAAAGTGAACTTGGAGATAGGTTGTGTTAAAACATCATTTCATGTTACAGTTCTTCAGGAGTATTTCATGACTTCGTTCCAATATGATTGGAGATCCAGCCGTGTACACTCTGCAGAAATAGTCGTTTCCCTTGGTCCAACCACAGACGTTTCAAAATGCAGCTGGTGGCTTTAAGAAGCTCAGTGATGGAAGGGAATAATTAGTTAGATCGAGTGTCTGCCTGCATGCTAACTTGCTTCAGTCGTGTCCAACTCTTTGTGACCCTATGGACGGTAGCCCCCCAGGCTCCGCTGTCCATGGGATTCTCCAGGCAAGGATACTGGAGTGGGCTGTGATGCCCTCCTCCAGGGGATCTTCCAGGACCAAGGATCAGGTTATTTCACCTCTCTAAGCATCAGTTTCTGCATTTTAAAAGCAAGATAAGGTGTACTTTTCAAGGTTTTATGAGAAAAATATTAAAAGGCGTTAGTGAAGTGGTTGTGTTTGGCACACAGTAAAGGCTGGATGGCCCCCCACTCCAGTACTCTTGCCTGGAAAATCCCATGGATGGAGGAGCCTGGTG
>SJYC01106685.1:0-24812 GCA_006408675.1 Madoqua kirkii | reverse complement strand
TCTGCATATCTGAGGTTATTGATATTTCTCCCAGCAATCTTGATTTCAGCTTGTGCTTCTTCCAGCCCAGCGTTTCTCATGATGTACTCTGCATATAGGTTAATGTGGTAAGGTAAGGATAAAGTTACTCTAAAGTGGTGTGAGAAAACTTTCTGGGATCATAGAAATGGCCTATATTTTTATTTTATGTTTTTTGGTTGTTTTATAATTTGGAATATATTTTTTATTTATTTTTAAAATGTGATTTTGCTGGATTTAAGAATTTTTTTTCCTTTTTAGTTATTTTTTTAAAAAAACTTTTTATTTTGTATTGGGGTATAACCAATTACCAATGTTGTGATAGTTTCAGGTGAACAATGAAAGGACTCAGCCATACATACACATGTATCCATTCTTCCCCAAACTCCCCTCCCCTTCCCATCCAGGAAGCCACATAACATTGAGCAGACTTCCGTGGACTGTAGGTCCTTGTTGGTTATTCATCTTCAACATAGCACTGTATATTCATGTCCATCCCAAACTCCCTCACTATCCTTTCCCCTACCCCTCCTCATTGGCACCATAAATTCATTCTCTTTCTGTTCTGTAAGTTCATTTGTGTCATTTCTTTTTAGATTCTACATGTAAGAGTAGTCACATGATACTTCTCCTTCACCATCTGACTTACTTGACTTCGTATGACAATCCCTATATCCATCCATGTTGCTGCAAATGGCATTAAGAAATGGCTTATATCTTGACTTGTGTGTTGGTATGTGGATGTATATATTTCTCAAAACTCATCAGTTTGGTCACTTAAGATCTGCATGTTTTCCTTTGGTTATTCATCTTCAACATAGCACTGTACATTCATGTCCATCCCAAACTCCCTCACTATCCTTTCCCCTACCCCTCCTCATTGGCACCATAAATTCATTCTCTTTCTGTTCTGTAAGTTCATTTGTGTCATTTCTTTTTAGATTCTACATGTAAGAGTAGTCACATGATACTTCTCCTTCACCATCTGACTTACTTGACTTCGTATGACAATCCCTATATCCATCCATGTTGCTGCAAATGGCATTAAGAAATGGCTTATATCTTGACTTGTGTGTTGGTATGTGGATGTATATATTTCTCAAAACTCATCAGTTTGGTCACTTAAGATCTGCATGTTTTCCTCTATATAAATTGTACCTCAATTTTAAAAAATTAATTTTGTGGTAAATTCCTTTGTAAAGAAAACAACCTGTCATATATTTTTGTATATTAATAATTAATTTTGAAATTTAATATTTGCTTAAAGTCAAGTGTACCAACCAGATCTAACAAGTACAAATTTTCAATCTCTATTTCTATTAAAGTTCAGCTTCAGAACAGATTTGACTCGTTCATTTATATATTCATTCATACATTTATTTTGAGAAATGAGAAATAACCTACCTCCACCTGGAGACTGGCATTTTCTAGCAAATTGATAATAACATGTGTTAAAGACTAGTATAGGCTATAAGCTATGATTTCTAACAATTGCTTTAAGACATCAAACTGTTATTTGCCAACTCTTTTCAGGCCTGACAAGTATGAATGGACCCTAGGCCTTTGTGTTTAAGTGCTGCTATGGAAATGGATTGTTTTTGACAAGCACACAGCTCCCAAGCACTAGGCAACCTATAGCCTCAGTTATCCAGAGGGACAAAGAGAGCTTCCTCAAGTGGCTGTCCAGCCTACCTTGCAGGTGACTTACGAGGGCCTCACCCACACTGCCCGTGGAGAGGGCTGTGCTAGTTTCCAGGAACATTCAATCTGTGGCCTCTGTGCAGAGCCTGCCAAAAGCACTGCAATTGGTTGTGCCAATTGTGTTGGTGTTTTATGGCTCTGTTCATCTTTAATGATCTGCAGCCTCTCACCAGGCAAGCTTCTGAATCTTGGCTCCTTCCCAACTGCACTATTGATCTGAAATTTGGCCAGCAAGCAAAATCCTTTTGTTTGTTTTTGGGATTATTTTTATTATCTGGCTCCAGACAGGGAGCACAGAACCGGGTGGAGACCTCACAGAAATGAGGACATCCACTTCTTTGGTAGCACTCCTGAGGGTCTAAGACCAGTGCTTTGGTGCTATAAAAGAGCACTGTTCAAAGCTGTAAAGAGAATTCACATTAGCATTGTATTGATGGCAACAATAGCTTGTCAGGCCCCCATCTGTCAGAGCAGAAGGTATTCTGCTGTTGAGAGAGTCAGGGCTCTGACATACCTCTTTCCAGAGTGATCTAATGCAAGACAGCAGACCCAAGATTACAGAATATTAGTTTTATATATCGATGGAGAAGTCTCTCCTTATACACTAGAATTTCAAGGCTGAGAACCAAGTTTTGATGTATTTAAGCTCACATTGGAGTTCTAAATTCCTCTAAACTGATGTTTCTAAAATTGGATACATTAGGCACCCTAGTAACTCTAAATGACAAAAATGATTCTAGCAGTTTTGTGGTCAATTATTTTGGGGAAAAGCTAAATATCATATTCGTTGCTTAAAGATATGAAATTTGCATTAACACGTTTAAAAGTTGTGAGAAAGCTTCTGGGGGGAAAAATCTGTTTTCCTTTCTTTAAACCATTCATACATGGGTGCTAAGTCACTTGGGTCATATCTGACTCTTTGCAACCCTATGGACTCTAGCCTGCCAGGCTCCTTTGCTCATGCGATTGTCCAGGTAAGAATACTGGAGTGGGTTGCCATGCCCTTCTCCAGGGAATCTTTCCTAAACAGCATCCCCAAATTTCTTGACCATAAAAGTGAAAGTCGCTCAGTCATGTCTGACTCTTTGCGACCCCATGGTCTGTAGCCCATCAGGCTTCTCTGTTCATGGAATTCTTTATGCCAGAATACTGGAGGGTAGCTGTTCTCTTCTCCAAGGGATCTTCCCATCCCAGGGATCAAACCCAGGTCTCTTGCGTTGTAGGTGGATTCTTTACCATTTGAGCCACCAGGAAAGCCCAAGAACACTGGAGTGGGTGGCCTTTCCCTTCTCCAGGGGATAGTTCCAACCCAGGAATCGAGTCTGGGTCTCCTGTGTTGCAGGTGAACTTTTTTTCCAGCTGAGCTACCAGGGAAGCCACGGGGCCTCATTTAATGGAGGTTTTGAAAAATGTATCTAAAGTTTGAATATTAAAACTTCCCATGGAAAACTTTACAGACAATAGATTGAATAAAATATACATTATTAATATCAGGCCTTCCTTGCAGACGTATTTTGATGGTAGAGAATGTGTAAGTATATACGTGTGTGTGTTTGCATGTGCATTTCTATGTGTGTGTGAGTGTTAGAGAGGGTTCAGTTCAGTTCAGTCGCTCAGTCGTGTTTGACTCTTTGCGACCCCATGAATCACAGTACGTCAGGCCTCCCTGTCCATCACCAACTCCCGGAGTTCACTCAGATTCACAACCATCGAGTCAATGATGCCATATTAGCTATCAAAAAAAATCCATATTCTCTTCCATCATCATAGAGTCATAGCTAGGAAGCAATTACCAACTAAGTACTATGTTTTCTAGCTTCCCTTTTAGCTGGATATGACCATATGATGAATATTTGCTGATAGAATATAAGGAGAAGTGAGATCTAAAACTTCTGGCTGAAACATCTCCCAATAAAATACCAATGGCACCAAGTACTCTAGGGCTATAGTACAAAAGTTTGACCCCTAAATCAACGTCTAAAGGACAGTCACTTTATAAACAGGAACAAAAACCTGTATTATTACATGAATGAGAAATAAACATCTATTACACTGATAAATATCTTAGGATCTTTTTGCTACAATACCTTTTAGCCCGATCTCATTAATACTATATTGGGAGAGGGGATATGAGCAGAAACATTTGGGAAGATATTTGGAAAAGAATGAAGAGAATGACTTAGCATCAAACACTTAAAGGAGATAAACAGTATCTCCAGAGAGAAAAGCTAGGGTCTGATGGCTCTAAAATTTAGTTGTACTTTATTCACTCTATCCAGGTGACTAAGAGCACCAGCACTGGAGATAAATAAACCCAGTTTCAATGTTTAGCTTGGCCACTTGCTAGTGTCTTCTGGGCCAAGTCTCAGTTTCCACATGACAAAAAAGTGGATAATGATTTTCAATTTTACACAATTATTTAGAGAATTAAGTGAAAAGCAATATGCAGTGTTTAACATGTATCTACCCATAACCACACATATAAATTCATTAACGTCACAAATATTTTATGAGTTTTCCTTTTGGGGATATTCTATAATTTCATTTCCTTACCACTCTTGGAATTAGGAGCTTTGAAATTAGACAAAAGTTTTAAGAGCCAGTACACAATTTTCATGTCTCCCTTTTCCTGCTTTAGCAATTAGGAAACATGAGCTGGACTCCATCAGACCTGGTATTTGGAAGAGGAAAATCAAAGCAGAGTCCCTAGCTGATGTGCACTGGACATGTAGCATGAGTGAAAAATGAATCATTGTGGTTCTAACCCACTGTAGACTAATAACTGAATGATTCAGAAGTTGGTCCTCGTGTTAGAGTTCCTTCACAACATGAACCTAAGCTGCCCCTACATACATAGCATTTGCTTACTGCTCAGTTGACAGTCAGTAAAGTGAAGTCGCGCAGTCGTGTCCGACCCTTTGTGATCCTGTGGACTGCAGCCTACCAGGCTCCTCCATCCATGAGATTCTCCAGGCAAGAATACTGGAGTAGGTTGCCATTTCCTTCTCCAGGGGGTCTTCCCGCCCCAGGGATCAAACCCAGGTCTCCTGCATTGGTGGCAGACGCTTTGACATCTGAGCTACCAGAGAAATTATTATTGCAATCTGGAAAGCCAGTGACCTGTGTTATCAAGTCACAGAATATCTGGTCAACCTGTTGCCTGCAATAATTTGGAAGGCAAACAGGTATCTAATGAACTTGGACTTCTAGGATGAGAAGGAAATGGCAATCCACTCCAGTATTCTTGTCTGGAGAATCCCTGTCTCTTATACACATCTAGATGTGTATAAGAGACAGCCCTGTGGACTGCAGCCTACCAGGCTCCTCCATCCATGAGATTCTCCAGGCAAGAATACTGGAGTAGGTTGCCATTTCCTTCTCCAGGGGGTCTTCCCGCCCCAGGGATCAAACCCAGGTCTCCTGCATTGGTGGCAGACGCTTTGACATCTGAGCTACCAGAGAAATTATTATTGCAATCTGGAAAGCCAGTGACCTGTGTTATCAAGTCACAGAATATCTGGTCAACCTGTTGCCTGCAATAATTTGGAAGGCAAACAGGTATCTAATGAACTTGGACTTCTAGGAGAAGAGGCTGGGAAACAAAATGCTAGTATGTGTTAGGGTTAATCTTGGTTGCATTTGACAAGGCATTACCAAAAATAAGAGAAGCACAACAAAGTATTGGCTGGTTCACAAGCAGAAATGAAGGAGGTTAGAGAGAGTCTAGAGTTCAGATTTTCATAAGGTTAGAAAAATAAGTGCTTTTCAACTCCAGTGGAAACAGATGAAACTGAGGAAGCTCTTGAGCAGCAAAGACCTATTAACACTAAGCGTTGTGAGGAGGATCAACTCAAGAATATGGTTCTCACACACATTGTTAAAACCCATAAATTAAGTTAATCTCAGAGTAAAGACCCAATTACAACACTGCAACCAGAAAATCCTTTTAATTGGAGAAAGAACATCGATTAGAGAAAAGAGATTAAAAGTCACCTGTGTTTAAAGAAAGTGAGACATATAGTGGTGGGGGGTATGGAGAAAGCAAATACATACATTTATGAAAATTATGTTAAAAACAAAACAATAGATGTGATGATTTGCATATACATCTGACTGTTATAAATAGATAAGTAATTATTTTTTTGAGAAATTCATGCCATCAAAAAGACTATCAGTCTGTATTAAAAGAAAATATAACATATGATGACCACTGACTTTCCAACGTCTAAGGTATAATTATTTAAAACCTATCTCAGAGGTGAGCAAAGGAAATAATGGAGACGGCCAAACATGGAAGGCAGAGAGTCAGATTCTATTGAGAATACTGAGCATCACCTAAGAATCCTAGCCGTAGAGCCTATATCTTGATTGATGGGAAACACTGAAGTGAGTATTTGTCATCAGCAGTAATTATCAGGATTGTGGAAGCCATTAGCATTGTTTACGATGATTCTAGTTCTCCTCCATTTGGACATACAGTAAGTTAAAATACTTATATCTTTGATATGAAGGTATCCACATGATTTCCTTTGCAAATAAAACGGGAGTGGGTAAGTTACAGTATTAATTCCAGCTGAAAACTTAGAGAAATATGTCCTGTTTCTGTTTCCTACTTGGCAATAATGGTAACACAGAGATGGAACTGCCTTCAGCTTAGTTCCTTACAAGAGGACAACCTAGAAACTTTCCATATACATGAAGATTGAGAAGTAAATCACTATAGTTTAAGCCAGAGTGACTTTGAGGTTGTTTGTTACTGCAGCATAGTCTAGATAATCTTGGCTGATAGAAATTCAAGTCAGCTTTACATGGATAATTAGTGTTATATCAGGTTCAGTCAGAAAAACATGCACAATTGATATTTAGAAGCAGTGTTTTTCTAACCATAGATTGTGACTTTGATGGGCTTAGGGTGCAGCTTTTTCTACAACAGAAGGAAAATATATAGTAAGATTATACATGTTCTGCATGTATGTGTGTACGTGTATGTGTAAAAGAGAACAGGAGAGAGGTCAATGAAAAGTATATTTCTTAGTGTAGCTTCATTGTCAAAAAGTTTGAAAGTCAATGACCTGAAGCCTAGTTAATTGGAACATTTGATTGATTGAACTTAGATATGAAAGTCTCTCCCCAAAGGGTGTGTGATCTAGTGACATCAAAGGGCTCTATTCTCAGACATTTCCTGTTCAAACATTTGTTCATAGAGTTAAATGAAGAGCTTATCGATTTTTTATTGAGTTCAGATGAAATTGATAAACCAGTGTTAGTGATGTATGAAAAAGCATGTCAAATACAGCTCGAGGGAATGATAAAGATTAGCATATATTGTCCTGATTATCAAAAAAGGATAAAGTTAGTGACACCTGTGAGCCAGTGAGCTTATATTGTGACAGAAAATATTATAAACTGATAAAATGGTATATCTACAAGAATTTAAAGAGCTGACAGCATGAAATTTTGTGATTAAGTCATGCCAGATGAATATATCATTTTTAATAGTATTCACAGTTATGTTAAAGACTGTCAAGATTTTAGAAAGTTATTTGACAGAATTTCTTATATTTGAAGAAATTTGGGATGTGTGATTATACTATTGGATGGAATTATTTCTATCATGACCATTTATAAAAGGTATTGCTGATAAATCCATGTATCTGGGGGGAGATCCCTAAGGAGATATTAAAGTACTCTGCATGCATATCTTCCTACTCAAATATATGGTCATTGTCTTCAGTGAAAAGATTATCTCATTTTGGGCTGACATAAAACAGGTGGATATTGTAGGTTAGCAGCTCACAGTTAAGAATATCCTCAAAAGGACAGAATTGTGAGTCAACCTAAAAATTAAAACCCAAGTCAGTTCAGGTCAGTTGCTCAGTCGTGTCCAGCTCTTTGCAACTCCATGAACCTCATCATGCTAGACCATCACCAACTTCCGGAGTCCACCCAAACTCATGTCCGTTGAGTCAGTGATGCCATCAAACCATCTCATTCTCTGTCATTGACTTCTCCTCCTTCCCTCAATCTTTCCCAACATCAGGGTCTTTTCCAAGGAGTCAACTCTTCCCATGAGGTGGCCAAAATGCTGCAGTTTCAGCTTCAATATCAGTCCTTCCAATGAACACCCAGGGCTGACCTCCTTTAGGATGGACTGGTTGAATCTCCTTGCAATCCAAGGGATTCTCAAGAGTCTTCTCCAACACCACAGTTCAAAAGCATCAATTCTGCACTCAGCTTTCTTTATTTTTTTAAATTTATTTATGTTAATTGGAGGCTAATTACTTTACAATATTGTAGTGGTTTTTGCCATACATTGATATGAATCAGCCATGGGTTTACATGTGTTCAGCTTTCTTTATAGTCCAACTCTCACATCCATACATGACTACTGGAAAAACCATAGCCTTCACTAGAAAGACCTTGTTGACAAAGTAATGTCTCTGCTTTTTATTATGCTGTCTAGGTTGGTCATAACTTTCCTTCCAAGGAGTAAGCGTCTTCTAATTTATGGCTGCAATCACCATCTGCAGTGATTTTGGAGTCTAAAAAATGAAACCAGCCACTGTTTCCATTGTTTCCCCATCTATTTGCCATGAAGTGATGGGACCAGATGCCATGATCTTAGTTTTCTGAATGTTAAGCTTTAAGCCAACATTTTCACTCTCCTCTTTTACTTTCATCAAGACGCTCTTTAGATCTTCTTCACTTTCTGCCATAAGGGTGGTGTCATCTGCATATCTGAGGTTATTGAGATTTCTCTCAGCAATCTTGATTCCAGCTTGTGCTTCCTCCAGCTCAGGGTTTCTCATGATGTACTCTGCACATAAGTTAAATAAGTAGGGTGACAATATACAGCCTTGTCTTACTCCTTTTCCTATTTGGAACCAGTTTGTTGTTCCATGTCCAGTTCTAACTGTTGCTTCCTGACCTGCATACAGATTTCTCAAGAGGCAGGTTAGGTGGTCTGGTATTCCCATCTCCTTCAGAATTTTCCAGAGTTTATTGTGATCCACACAGTCAAAGGCTTTGGCATAGTCAATAAAGTAGAAACAGATGTTTTTCTGGAACTCTCTTGTTTTTCCAATGATCCAGCAGATGTTGGCAATTTGATCTCTGGTTTCTCTGTCTTTTCTAAAACCAGCCTGAACATCTGGAATTTCATAGTTCATGTATTGCTGAAGCCTGGCTTGGAGAATTTTGAGCATTACTTTGCTAGTGTGTGAGATGAGTGCAGTTGTGTGGTAGTTTGAGCATTCTTTGACATTGCCTTTCTTAGGGATTAGAATGAAAATTGACCTTTTCCAGTCCTGTGGCTGGAGTTAGGATTATCCAGTTCTAATCAGAATAATCATAAACTTAGACTCTTTTGGTTTAAAGGCACAAACAAATATAGAATGGATAAAATTGTAGATATAAAAACATGTTTTAAAGACAATAGAAAATAGTAAGAGAAACCTTTATTTTGTGAAATAATTTTTGTAACTCTTTTACTTGTATTTATTCATCACAATCACCCTGTGATGTAGGTATCATTTTTATCCCCAGTTACCGATGGAAAAACTAAGGCAAAAAAATTTTAAACAGCTGTGTAACATCACAGAGCTTATATACTATAGAGCCTAGATGAGAAGTTAACTAGCCTGGTTCAGAATCTCTTCTATTCATATATTAGACATATGTATATCTGTGGCTGACTCATGTTGATGTCTGACAGAAAACAACAAAATTCTATAAAGCAATTATCCTTCAATTAAAAATAAATTAATTTTTAAATATGTGGTAAAACTCATTGAATGTTTTTAAAGTGCTCACTGGTCAAAGAAGTAATAAATGAATGGTACAGATCTAAACCAAGTTAGAGTCTGTGCAGTGATTAGTCCTTGTCTGAAATATTGTTTTCAATTATGGCCTACATGCTTAAGAAAGATAATGACAAACAAGGGTATACTTAGAGAAGGGTTGTGACTTCACAGAGTGTGTAATCCAAGGAAATGATCAAAAGAACTGTTAACATACCAATGATATGGAATCTGAAAAAGATAAAACATGAGGACCACAGTAGCTGATTTAAGATTTGAATCTGTGTCAGATAGGAAATAAATTTGTCTCATGAAGTAGGCAAGCAGCACCTTGTAGAGTTAATAATGGCAGGTTTTTGGCTCAGTATAAGTAACAACTTCCTAGTAATTACAGTTATTTATGTTATAATGAAAGGATTTCTTACTAGGTTAGTATGTTTTTAATCCAGGAGTGCTTATTAGAGGATGCATAATAATACATCAAGAATATAAAGAAATTTTATGCATATATTGAGCTCAGACTGCATAGTCTCAAGTATTTACAGGTGTGAGAATTTAAAATTCTATGAACTTTAAAAAAAAAAGGAGGCAAAATAGTGTCATTTCCCTTTAGACAGAGACCACCAAAAACACACTTATATTTGACCTGGGTAGGTTTATTGGCTTGTTTCATTATTGACTCATGGAGTATCTCACTAAGAAAGGAGTATAAATTACTTGTTTAAAAATTTGTCTAGGGTTAGGTGACTTGGGGGAGGTTTTAAGGAAATGGGGCTTTATTCTGCATCAGAGGCTAAGAAGCAGCAGAGGTAATTCTCTGATTAGGTATCTTAACACTTTTTATCTAGAAGGTGAAAAAAATAGAGTGAAGTTACAGTTTTGATTGGTGGTAAAGCAGTAAACACTTCAGTTAGCCAGGATAGGAGAATATATAGTCTATTTTTGTGGTAGGGACTATATTTGTTTGTCTGTGAAGAGACATGATTACACAGTTGCCTTGTTTCTGTCTTGATTTATCACAGTCGCAGAGCAGTCTGATTCTGGTATTCTGTAAAATTGTTTGTGTTCAACCAGAGAACAGAAGCTTAACTGTGAGTGCTAGGACTCATCTTCTCCAGCTCCCATACTGCCTGTGGTAGCATGTCCTTCATGACTTCAGCTCCCGTGTGATAGGACTGTGTGGGTTCTAACTTCCATTAGGTAACCTGTTCTCCAATAAAATTTTCAGGAGTAGAGGCCATGTTTTATTCGCTTGTGTATTCCAAGAATAGAGCCTTGTATCTTAGAGTAGGCATTATTTTTATATTAGAGATTATAATAATATTATACATCTTATAGAATGTATGTTATAGAACATGTATTATGCAGAAATGATACAAAGTGAATGCTTGCAATTTGTTAGGTTTTTGACTGAATTAAATAGAGTACAACTTCATTTAGGTGAAACTAATACAACTTTTAGTACCTTTATTGATTTCCAAAAACTTTTGACAGTAGATAAGCCTGTACTTATAAAATTTTTGAGGTCAAAATCACATTATTTCACTGACACACCTGCAAAACTTGAATGAAGAAAGCATAGCAGGTGTTGGGTAATTTAATCTGCAAATTGCATAATCAGACTTGTAGCAGCTCAGCTGGCATGTGAAAATCCATGCTTTTAACTATGTCCACTTCATTTAATAAAGAATTCTCCAAGACTTATCATGTTGGTTGATCTCTCACTTTTGTATGCACCGAAGTTTCCATGTAGTGTGATAGTTGTGACTGAGGCTTCTCATGCTATGATCAAAGTTTACTGCACATGCATGGGAGCCTTTTTATATTTGTTTGTTTATTCTTACTTTTATGTGACACAGAAAAAATAAAAAGGACAGGTATCTTTCAATAACCCTGCAGAGATGAGTAGTCAGAAACATTAATAATCATATTTGAAAGTCTTCACAGGTTGGTTAGGTATTTGCCTGCACTCCCAACAGTTATGGGGCTTCCCAGGTGGCAATCGTGGTAAAGAAACTGCATGCCAGTGCAGGAGAAGTGGGTCGATCCATGGGACGGGAAGATCTCCTAGAGTAGGAAATGGCAACTCACTCCAGTATTCTTGCCTGGAGAATTCCATGGACAGAGGACCCTGGCAGACTATAGTCCATGGGGCCGCAAGAGTCAGACTATACCTACAGTTACAGTTACATTTAGCTCAGTTGATTAGTACCTAGTGCAAAGGAGACCAGGTATCTGGCTTTGATTCATTTTGAGCTAGAAAACTTCAGTGAGTTGTATGTGCTTAGTCGCTCAGTGTTGTCTGACTCTTTGCAACCTATTGGACTGTAGCCTGTTGAGTTGGTTGAGGTTAAAAACTGTTCCATCGCCAAATGCCAAATCACAAAATGAAAGGCCAACATGGTTGCTGGTTATCCTATATGTACTAATGGCAGAAGTAATTTCTGATGTCCCTTTGCAGCTTTAGACCTCCTGAATATTTTTACTCTTTCTTCCATTTAACCCCCTCACCAGGCAAAACAATCTCAACCTCTGCTTCAGGGTCACCTGGCCTCTTTCCATAATTTGTCCATTGGGTTTCAATTCAGAAGAGGCAGTTAGGACCTCTGAGTTCCATCCATATCACAGAGTCCAGGTCAATCCAAAAGATTGAGGTAGAAATTCTTTCTCAGTAAGAAAACACTTCTGTATAATTTCTAACTTTGCATTCATTTTTTTTTTCTTAGAGAAATGAATTGGTCTCAGAGACAAGCACTTTAAGGAAAATACAGTTTGTAGAGACATTAAAATACATTTGACTAACATCTGCAAAATCACTATGCTAGTTTCCTAACACATCTAGTCATTTATTAACCACACACTAAGTGTTCAACACTGTACCCTTAACATAATTCTTACCTATTTTTACATTTTTTAGAAGTTAGCAGCAGGAAATATTGGATGGGGAAAATCAATTTGGGGACAAAAATAAAAGAAAATATGAACATTTAAGTGGGCATCTGGTTTCCATACAGAAGTAGGAAGGGGCTTTCATTCCAACAAACCCTGCCTTCTCTCATTTTGGTGACTTTGGCATTCCATCTAATACCCTGGTTTTTCAGTTTGTGATAACCACAAAGATACACTAGTGATTATTATACTCTAATACTATCATATTTTTCAAAGGGCATAGTATTATTCATAATACATAAGGGCACATACTTTATTTGAAATAGATACAACATGGCATCTTTTGCAGATGGTGACCTAGAATTTGTAAATATGTTCAGCCATGCTAAAGCCGTAATGAGTGTATGGAGGGAGCCATCAAGGGTGTGGGAACATTTTCAGGACATCTGGGGCCCATCAGCATCAAATCATTTAACAGAGTGCAAACAATTTAACACTGAGAGCCTCTCAATTATCCACTTGCAAATAAATAAATGATAAAATATAAATCTTTATACTATAAGCAATTGAGTACACTTCTGGGTTGCCTTCTCCAATTTGGTGTCATTAGTTGATGAATGTTCAAAATATGTACACAAAGTTTAACATTTATCTTTGAAAAATATAATATATATATATATATTTTATATATTATAAATATGTCACAAATATAGATACCCTAAAAACACTGCGGTGTCACAGTCAACAGAAGTGTTATGTAGGTGATACATCAGACAGGGTTACTCATACTATTGTTCTGTGAACACTTACATCATGTATCTGACAGTTTTAGAGACTTTCTAGTATTGTGAAAACTGCTAAGGTTTGGAAGCCAGACAGATCTTGTTTGGATTTACATTTGTTAACTATGTGACTGCCATATTTTTTAGGCCTCAGTGTTTCCATTAAAAAAAAAATGGCAGCAATAATACCTACCATTCTCATAAGGAAGCTTGTGAGAATAAAAAGAAAGAATATAGACAGTATATACTATGTATTATTGTAATAGTAGCTGTCCCTGCTAATGTTATTATAATCATTATTTCAGTGCTTCATTAATACTTCATTTGACCATATCAGTCCTTTGATACAAAGATCATGGTGCTAAGAAACCTCAAGCCAGTGAAATAGCCTTTCTTGGGCAAAATTTTATGCTACTGCTGCAATCTTCATCACAGTCAGATCACAAATTCCAAATTCCACTCAATGAAGTCTCACTGTACTATTTCTTATGATGTACCTCGACATTTTCTCCCATTCTCTTTCTATGCTATTTAGTTCTTTTTATGCTATTCATACTCTCACTTTCTCTTCCTATGCTAGTCATTTCATCCTGCATTTTTCCCTTTGCATGTACCATGCTGTTCATACTGAGGAAACTTCTGTCAAATACTGTAGACCTTTTCTTGCATGCAAACCATGTTATGAAACCATATTCCATTTAACCCATGTAACAGAAATCAAATTCTTTAATAAAAAAATATTTTAGTAGTTTGATGATTCAGAATTTTTAAAATAATGAATGATGTAAAAATTCCAGAAAAACTCTTCATTCTTATTTTAAAGCAATTTTAGATTTAAAGAATCACTGCAAAATTACATTCATATGGTACCTTTATCACAATTAATGAATCAATATTGATAAATAGTTATTAATTAAGGTCAATACTTTATTTGTTTACCAAGATTTTTCTAAAATCCTTTTTTTCTGTTCCAGAACCCCATCCAAGTTACCACATTACATTTATCAGTCATGTCTCTTAGTGTATCTCTTGATTATAACAGTTTTTCAGATTTTCCTTATTTTTGACAACCTTGACAGTTTTGAGGATTACTGGTTAGGTACTCTGCAAACTGTCCCTCAACTGGGATTTGTCTGATATTTCTCTTGTGACTAAGCTTCCCTGGTGGCTCAGAGGTTAAAGCGTCTGCCTGGAATGCAGGAGATCCAGGTTTGATCCCTGGGTTGGGAAGATCCCCTGGAGAAGGAAATGACAATCCACTCCAGTACTCTTGCCTGGAGAATCCCATGGAGGGAGGAGCCTGGTAGGCTACAGTCCATGGAGTTGCAAAGAGTCAGACACGACAGAGTGACTTTACTTTCTTTCTTTCTCTTGTTTTTTTTTTTTAATTTAAATTTTTTTACTGTATTGGTTTAGCCTTACATTGACATGAATCCACCACAGATGTGCATGAGTTCCCAACCCTAAAACCCCCTCCCATCACCCTACCCATATCATCTCTCTGGGCCATCCCAGTGCACTAGCCCCAAGCATCCTGTATCCTGTATCAAACCTAGACTAGTGATTCGTTTCTTACATGATAGTGTACATGTTTCAATGCCATTCTCCCAAAACATCCCACCCTCTCCATCTCCCACCGAGTCCAAAAGTCTGTTCTTTGCATCTATGTCTCTTTTGCTGTCTCGCCTACAAGGTTATCATTATCATCTTTCTAAATTCCATATATATGTGTTAGTATGCTGTATTGGTGTTTTTCTTTCTGGCTTACTTCACTGTATAATCGGCTCCAGTTCCGTCCACCTCATTAGAACTGATTCAAATGTATTCTTTTTAATGGCTGAGTAATACGCCATCGTGTATATGTTCCACAGCTTTCTTATCCATTCGTCTGCTGATGGACATCTAGGTTGTTTCCATGTCCTGGCTATTATAAACAGTGCCCGGATGAACACTGGGGTACACGTGTCTCTTTCAGTTCTGGTTTCCTCGGTGTGTACTCCCAGCAGTGGGATTGCTGGGTCATAAGGCAGTTCTATTTGTAGTTTTTAAGGAATCTCCACACTGTTCTCCACAGTGGCTGTACTAGTTTGCAATTCAAAAACAGAGACATTACTTTGCCAACTAAGGTCTGTCTAGTCAAGGCTATGGTTTTCCTGTGGTCATGTATGGATGTGAGAGTTGGACTATGAAGAAGGCTGAGCGTCGAAGAACTGATGCTTTTGAACTGTGGTGTTGGAGAAGACTCTTGAGAGTCCCTTGGACTGCAAGGAGATCCAACCAGTCCATTCTCAAGGAGATCAACCCTGGGATTTCTTTGGAAGGAATGATGCTAAAGCTGAAATTCCAGTACTTTGGCCACCTCATGTGAAGAGTTGACTCACTGGAAAAGACTCTAATGCAGGGAGGGATTGGGGGCAGGAGGAGAAGGGGACAACAGAGGATGAGATGGCTGGATGGCATCACTGACTCGATGGACGTGAGTCTGAGTGAACTCCGGGAGATGGTGATGGACAGGGAGGCCTGGCCTGCTATGAATCATGGGGTCGCAGAGAGTCGGACATGGCTGAGTGACTGAACTGAACTGAACTGAACATGCTTTGAGAGGAAGATCACAGAGGTAAGTGCCATTCTCATCACATGACATCAAAGATGCATAATATCAATTTGACATTGTTTTGATACTAACCTTGGTCATTTGACTTAAGGTACTGTTTTGGGGGCTTTTTTATAGACAACTAATTCTTTTTCTTTTCCTTTTCCATATATTCTTTTGCCTCTTTGGAAGCAAGGGACTATGTGGAGCTCACACTCCAGGAATGAAGAGTTATATTCCACCTTCTAAAGGACAGAGAATCTACATAAATTATTGGGATTCCTCTGCTTGGGAGATTTGTCTCTTTTTCCTCCATTTATTTATCTATTCAATTATTTACTTTTGTCAAGACTCACAGATATCTATTTCATAGTTTTGGATCTAATCCAACACTATTTTCTTGCTCAAAATTTTTCTGCTTTGACCATTGAGAACTCTTTCATTTGGCTTTCTGATCCTTTTGATATATGTTCATTATTATGCATTAGTTTATTTGTCTTGAGTACTTTATTACTTTCTGGAATTATAAGATACTTCAGATAATTTTATATATTTCCTGCCCTACATTTAGAATCAGTTGTTTCTTTCAAGAAATGCTGGTTCCTTTTCTGGAGAAAATATATTAGAAACTAACATTTAGCACCAACATCATGATAGGGGTTTAGAAAAACAAACCTTAAGTTTTGGCAAGAGACTAGAACATTCACTGGAGAACTCTACTCAACAATTACGGTAACTTTTCCTAAACCTATAGATTGAAACAAAATTCAGGCTTGCACACAAAAATCTGATAAACTTGTTCATGACTGTTATAATTCATATATATGGTTTGCCAGTATGTTTTCCCATTCATAGATTGTCTTTTATTCCCTTTGTTGATAGTTGATTAATTAATTTTTAAAAGGAATATTTGACCTCAAAGAAATACACATTTTTAAGATTATGAGTTTGTTACACTCATCACAAAAACACTAGAAGAACAAACAACATTAAAGATGAAAATATAGAGACACACACAGACACACAGACACACACACAGACACACACACACTACTGGAATACTACTCAGAGATGTGTATAAGAGACAGTATATATGGTTTGCCAGTATGTTTTCCCATTCATAGATTGTCTTTTATTCCCTTTGTTGATAGTTGATTAATTAATTTTTAAAAGGAATATTTGACCTCAAAGAAATACACATTTTTAAGATTATGAGTTTGTTACACTCATCACAAAAACACTAGAAGAACAAACAACATTAAAGATGAAAATAATTTAACAAAATTAGACAGTAATTTCTAAAATTTTTGTGAATTTCAGTATTTATGTGTATGCACATTTTGCTTGCATTTTCCCTCTAAGCTTATTTCATTTCCTAAAAACTTCACTTACCATCATGAAAATCATGACAAATTATTCATAAACATTATACTAATGGATGGGTAATATTCATCATGGGTATGTTCTTTAATTCAGTATATCATCTTATCAGTGGCTACTTAAATTGTTTAGTGTTGTGTATGTGAGTGTGTGTGTGTGTGTGCTCGCATATTGTCACATGCTTCATTGGTTCTCAGATGGCCAGAGACTGTTTAATCATGTCTTTCTTTTTTTTTTTTTTTTTGCACAGTTTTAGCAACAGTACATGCAAGTCCTCTTTTATTTTTTTCTCACTTCCCATGATCTATGCTACCATTCTTATCAATTATACGTCCCAAGTTTAATGTGTTTGATATATATCCTGATACATGTAGGATCCTTTTAAAACAACACATATTTTATGTTTACATAGCTTTCTAACTTTCTAACAAATGGTATAATGCTTCAGAATTTCCAATATTTTAACCCAGAGACTTGTTTTCGAGGATTACGCATTCTTCTGTAAAACATACAATCTGTCTCTTCTTAGTTTCTTTTATTTTTTTCTACTTCCCATGATCTATGCTACCATTCTTATCAATTATACGTCCCAAGTTTAATGTGTTTGATATATATCCTGATACATGTAGGATCCTTTTAAAACAACACATATTTTATGTTTACATAGCTTTCTAACTTTCTAACAAATGGTATAATGCTTCAGAATTTCCAATATTTTAACCCAGAGACTTGTTTTCGAGGATTACGCATTCTTCTGTAAAACATACAATCTGTCTCTTCTTAGTTTTGCCCAGTATATAGAACACTAAAAACTACTTTATTTCCCACTCTGCACCAGCATAAACAACCTTGGGTTAAACATTCTCATACATGACTACTTCCATACGTGGTGAGAATTTCCTTGGAGTGTATAATTAGAAATGGGACCTCTGGGATAAAGAACACATATGTTCTTTCAGAAATGTTGCTAAATACTGACATTTTGCCTTCAAGGTACCTGAAATAGTTTACAATCACACTAGCTGTTTATGAAACTTCTTTTTGGCCACCTTCTTTGTCAGCCCTTGATATTATCTGAGATACTCATTTTTGCTATTCTGATTTGTATAAAATGATATTTCTTTGTTTTAATTTGTATTTCTCAGAGGAATAGTAAGTCTGGCCACCTTTTCATATACCTCTCAGTCATGTAACTTCCTTGTTTATTTTCTATGTCCATTTTCATTGTGGTTCCTTTTCAGTAGTTTAAACAATATCTCTACAGATCACTGTATACTTCTTCTTTTAAGAGTGTTGTGTGCGGACTGGATTTCTAAAGAACAGATGTGGCAGAAATAATGGTGTGTCATTTGATATGGTCTGATTGTTACTACTTGTCCTGGAATCATTCTATCATATTCCTATATATTTCTGACATGTCATAATACCTAACAGAGTGATAAGCCTTTTTAAAAGTTAACTTGAGTATCTGTAGTTTCTTACTCTTACAAATTTATTTTAGGCCTTTTTGAAAGTAAACCTGAGCATCTGTAGATTCTTACTCTACCATATTCATCTTAGAATGAGTTTCTTAACTCTTCCTCTAATAACTCTAATATTTTTAACTTCCTCTAGTAACTCTTCCTACAGTTTTCAAAGGCTGAAATACCATTATTCTCTTCTCACAAAGAAATAGAAATTTGTGCAAAAGGTTCACATCCTTTTATACATAAATATGAATTTGTTTGAATAAATGTAATATTCAAACCATATTTAGCTGTGACTGAAGCACTTTCAGCTCTCTAGCCACAGATAGGACCCTTCTACTTTCCAAAGGGTTCACAGCCCTAAATTGGTAGCAGCCTGATATCAGAATGAGTGACACCTATAGCCAAAGTTCTTCCATAAATTTCCATACAATTGCTTCAGCAAACAGGGGAGAATTCTTGATTTCATTATTTTAAACAAATTCTCCTGGAACAAGTAGATGACAGAATCTATTCACAAAATTCTTAATCAGTATCCATAAGCTGTAATTCAAAACTGTATTCATTGGTTGTGTAATTAACACAAGCTAAACTTTATTTGAAATACTTTGTGCTTCCAATCACATCTCAAGTATCCTGCATCCATGCCTGCTAAGTCACTTCAGTCACGTACAACGCTTTGCAACCCTATGAACTGTAGCCCCCAGGCTCTTTTGTGCAAGAGATTCTCCAGGCAAGAGTACTGGAGAGAGTTGCTGTGCCCTCCTCCAGGGGATCTTCTTGATCTAGGGATCAAACCTAGATCTCTTACGTCTCTTATGTCTCTTGCATTGGCAGGTGAGTTCTTTACCACTAACACCACCTGGGAAGCCCCTTAAGTATCCTAAACAGTCTCAAATAATAACAGGAAAGTGACTCTTAGCCTACAGTTAGTTGCCAAGTAGTAAGATTAAGCCATGAAGAGAAATGAATAGGTCACCATGTACAGTTGTACATGAAAGTCAAGTGAGGAAATTACTGAGAATTTTCAAAGATATAGAGATATTTTGTTCTACTATAAGTAGGAAAGAGTATAAAACACCATATAAACATTTTATTGCAATTCCTTGTATGAATATTATTTAAATTCACTGAAAGAAAGCTCCTAGTAGCTGATAATGGTTTGAGATAAAATGTTCTTTGTAAAGCAATTGCCACTATTTTCCATCTATCCCAATTTAATGTATCCAGTTGTTTAAAACAGCTATTTTCACATTTGATTTGGTTAAATGTAATATTGTGGTTCCTACCGTTTTCCTTTCACAGGAAAAAGATTTTATAAATCTAAAACTGAAATTTTAAATCAAGAGAAAACAAATTTAAATAAAGAGAAAAATGTGGAATAATAAATCAGTTAAATGACTTAACTAAGTCAACTAATCATTTCTACAATTCAACCTCCTTTGATAAAATTAATTGGTCAAATTAGATAAAATATTAATCCAGTTGCTTTAAAGAATCTTTCTTGGAAGGGAACAAGATTGCAGAGGAGTGGGTGGGCGTGGAGTATATCTCTCTCCACAGATACATCAGGAATACACCTTCAGACACAGAAGTGCATGCAGAACAGCATCTGAGAGCGGACAGGAGTACTTGACCAGCAGTAAAGAATATATAGAACCACACAAAACTCAGTAGGATGAAGAAACTAGGGGGAGAAACAGGAGTGATACTAGGACCTGACCACTCTCGGTGAGTGGGGGAACTGAAGTAGGGATCTGATCCCCATGTTGGGGCAATTGTCTGAGTCAGAGGAGAAACTTTTAAGGCTGAGAGTGAAGCAGCTGATCTGTGTGCAGCCTAAAGGGAATGAGAATCAGACAGTCCTTACTGCAGCCATACTTACCCCAGACAGGGACTCAGGTCCCCTAGGAGGCACAGTGGCTGGGAGCTGGAGTTTAGGGATTGTGCAGCAATCCCAGGGCGAGAGCTGCTGCTGATTGTGGAGAGACTGACTGAGGGGATGTGAAGGACAAGATTGTGGTGGGAAATGCCTGTGACGGAAAGACAGGCAGCCATAGAAGCAAGACAATACTGCTGAGTCAGGCATAGGGGTGGGGCCATCACCATAGCATCTCTCTTCCCACATGCCAGCATCAGCAGGTGAACACATAGAGAGGCTGGCCCATCAAGTGCCTGACACGTGGAACTACAGAGTAGGAGCCCACCCAGGGTGCTCCTTTAAGTGCCGGACGCACTGATCTACAGAGAAGGGCTGCAACCAAGGGGTCCCGTCTTTGTGCCTGATGTGCTGAACAACAGAGACGGACCCCAGGCAAGGGAGCCCTGTAAGTGCCTGAATGGGCAGAGCTATGGAGCAAGACTAGCCAAAGAGGTCTTCTGATTGCCAGCTCCCAGGATTTGAAAAATGACTCTGATAGGGCCATAACTCCTGTGGCCGAGGCAGTCCTTGCACACGTGGTGCTGCCACGATCCCAACAACCCAGGCAGCTGCACCCTGTTCATGCTCAACCCTCACTGGGGCAGAGCTGCCACAGGCCAAAAAAAAAAAAAAAAAAACCTGTGTCTATACACGTGGGGTTGCTTCAGTCATGTCCAACCCTTGTAACACTGTGAACTGTGGCCTGGTAGGCTTCTCTGTCAGGGGGCTTCTCCAGGCAAGAATACTGGAGTCTATTGGCCAATACTGGTTGCCATACCCTTCTAGAGCACTATATTTCCTGCTGCCTTAGCTGCCAACTTCCCTGAGTACCTCGTGCTGCAGAATTCCTACGACCTAAGCAATTGCGCCACCTCCACACCTGGCCCTCTCTGTGTGTGGCGGGCCCAAATCCTCCAGGGTAGCCTCAGGAGCAAACCCCAGGGGGTGACCCACATGCAGAGGTGGACATAAAACTACAATTGAAACCCAGGGGCAGTGTGGCTAAGGAAAAAGACCCAAAACCTTCCCATCAGATGTACAAGCAGAAGATTAAATCCACATGATCAGCTAGCCAGACTCTTTGTCTAAGGAATATACCAAAAAAAAAAAACACTGAGAGCTCCCACAAAAGAAAACGCACTAATTCTGATAGCTGTGGATATTGGAAGCAAGAACACACAGGAGCAGGACCAGATTAGAATCCGAGCTGCCCCCTTAGCAGGTCCAGAGACAAGCACAGTGCTGGAGGGCATCCTAGGGAGGTGAGGTGGACTGTGACTCCCAGCGAGGGAAAGAACCCTGACAGCAGTAAATGAAGGACACTTATTATTCTTAACTTGTTTTGTAGTTTCTTTTGAATTTTTTTATTTTTTTATTCTTTTTCTCTTTTTTCTCCCCACCTCACCACGTTGTAGTTGTCAAGTTTATTGGCACTATGAAATCTAATTACGCTTTTGAGCCTTCCCCCCTCATCACACTTTTTTTGTTGTTATAAACCTCTGCGTCTAAGTTGGGCTTTTGCAGTTCTATGGAGTTTCCCTTTCTTTAATTTTTATTTTTTTAATCTATTATTAATTTTTCTACATTTATTTCGTTTGCTTTTCCTACTGTTCTTAAGCTCTTGCATATTTAATGTGTATAAATCTTCTTTATCTACTTCTATGTAACTTTGCATATCTATTCTCTTTCATTTTTTTCTTTCCTTTCCTATCAACATATTTGTTAGTTTGTTTTCATTGTTTATTCCCCACTTGGCACCTTACTTTAGCTTTGTTTTCCAGTTTGTGCTTTAGTTAGTTTTGTTCTTAACTAGTAGATATAATTTTTGATTTCCTTTGTTTGCCAGGTCAAGTTATTGTACTTTTTTTGGTTGGATCATTTTGATTTTGCTTATGGATCAAAAACCACATATGTGTATGTGTATATTCCATTATTTTAATTATCATTTGCCTGATTTTGTAACTGCCATTCATCTGGGGTTCATCATTAGTCTTTCATTTTTGGGTATGTGCTTTAATCTCAAAGCCAAAACACACCACTTGTGGAATATTTGTTCCTGAGCAGAAATCAAGCCCTGAGCCTTTGGAGTGGGAGCACTGACTCCAAGACCCTAGACTACCAGAGAACTTACCCTCAGTTCAGTTCAGGTCAGTTCACTTGCTTAGTCATGTCCGACTCTTTGCGACCCCATGAATCACAGCACGCCAGGCCTCCCTGCCCATCACCAACGCCTGGAGTTCACTCAAACTCATGTCCATCAAGTTGGTGATGCCATCCAGCCATCTCATCCTCTGTCGTCCCCTTCTCCTCCTGCCCCCAATCCCTCCCAGCATCAGAGTTTTTTCCAATGAGTCACTCTTTGCATGAGGTGGCCAAAGTATTGGAGTTTCAGCTTTAGCATCAGTCCTTCCAATGAATACCCAAGACTGATCTCCTTTTGAATGGACTGGTTGGATCTCTTTGCAGTCCAAGGGACTCTCAAGAGTCCTCTCCAACACCAGAACTAACCCTAGGGAGTATCAAATAGTGAGAACTCCCACAAAGGAAAACACTTGAATGTGAGACCTGGCATCATCCAAGCACCAGTAGCACCCTGTGCAGGATATCTCATCCAAACAACAACAACAACAACAAAAAATACAAACTCAACCATCAACAGACAGAATTACCACCTCACTCAGCCTTGCTCATCAGAGGAAAAATAACAACAACAACAACAAAAAAAACTCAGCATAAATCTCACCTTATACAATGCTTACAGAAACCACTGCACCAACCTGAGGCTGGAAGGAACCAAAAAGAAGAAGGAATTCAACTTGAAGCCTGGAAAAAGGAGATTCAAACACAATAAGTTTTAAAAAGTAATAATGAAAAGGCAGAGAAATACTGCACAAATGAAGGAACAAACTAGAAACACAGAAGTCCAAACAAATGAAGAGGAAATAGCAAACTACCTGAAAAAGAATTCAGAATAATGATAGTAAAGCTGATGAAAAGCCGTAAAAGTAGAATGAGAAAATACAATAATCAATTAACAAAGACCTAGAAGAATTGAAGAGACAATACAATAATTGAAATTAAAAATACTCTAGACGGAATCAGTACCAGCATATTTGAAGTAGTAGAACAAATCAGTGAGCTGGAAGATAAAGTGGTGGAAATAACTTCTGAAGAGCAGAAGTAAAAAGAAATGAAAAGAACTGAGGGTAGTTTCAGCAACCTCTGGGACAGTATCAAACACAACATTCAATTTATAAGGGTCCCAGAAGAAGAGAAAAAGAAAGAGTATGAGAAAATTTGAAGAGATGATAGTTGAAAATTTCCCCAGAATAGAAAAAGAAATAGTCCATCAAGTCCAAGAGGCACAAAGAGTCCCATACAGGATAAACCCAATGAGAAACATGCCAAGACACATACTAATCAAGTCAACAAAGACACCACTCTTATGGTAGAAACTGAGGAAGAGCTAAAGAGCCTCTTGATGAAAGTCAAAGAGGAGAGTGAAAAACTTGACTTAAAGCTCAACATTCAGAAAACTATGATCATGGCATCTGGTCCCATCACTTCATGGCATATAGATGGGGAAACAGTGCTAATGGCTGACTTTATTTTTCTGGGCTCCAAAATCACTACAGATGGTGATTACAGCCATGAAATTAAAAGACGCTTACTCCTTGGGAGGAAAGTTATGACCAACCTAGACAGTATATTCAAAAGCAGAGACATTACTTTGCCGACTAAGGTCCGTCTAGTCAAGGCAATAGTTTTTCCAGTGGTCATGTGTGGATGTGAGAGTTGGACTATAAAGAAAGCTGAGCATTGAAGAATTGATGCTTTTTAACTGTGGTGTTGGAGAAGACTCTTGAGAGTCCCTTGGACTACAAGGAGATCCAACCAGTCCATTCTAAAGGAGATCAGACCTGGGTGTTCATTGGAAGGACTGATGTTGAAGCTGAAACTCCAATATTTTGGCCACCTTATGTGAAGAGCTGACTCATTTGAAAAGACCCTGATTTGGGGAAAGATTGAAGGCAAGAGGAGAAGGAGACAACAGAGGATGAGATGATTAGATTGCATCACCAACTCGATGGACATGAGTTTGAGTAAACTCCAGGAGTTGGTGATAGACAGGGAGGCCTGGTGTGCTGTGGTTCATGGGGTCACAAAGAGTTGGACATGACTGATTGAACTGAATGCCTATCCTTCTAAAACTTATCCAAAAAAATTGCAGAGGAGGGAACACTTTCAAACTCATTATAAGGC
>SJYC01106683.1:0-24265 GCA_006408675.1 Madoqua kirkii | reverse complement strand
TTGACCACTGGCTCTCAGATGTGGAGCTGTGAAGCCATGGAGAGCCTGCTGCCTGCTTCTGGATCCACTTTCTGGTTGATCCTGGAGCATCTGCAGGCTGCTCTTCTGGTGGTTTCGGAAAGCTTGACCAATGTCCTGGGTCCCGCTGCCTTTCTCTGAGAGATCCTGGTATGTGCTGTAATGATAGTTGTGATAGTGAAGAGGCGATACACTTTAAAAAGTGCAAAGTTGCTGGGCCAAAAGGGTTCTGCCCACGATAAAGTCTGTGGACTATGTAGTGAGGATGAGAATGCTAGGCCAACGGCACAAGCTGATGAAGTCCTCAGGTCCCCTGGAGTGGAGGCCAGTCCTCCCAACATACAAACCCTGTGTGGTTGGGCATGAATTGCAATGCAGAGCAAGTCCTCATTTGGGGGCAATGTTGACTTTCTGAAAAAGGCACAAGAGAGTAAGTCTCCTCAGTTTTCCCAAGTAACTGATGGAAAACCCATCTCAGAAGCACCAAAGAAGGGTGGAGAAGAATCTCAGAAGAAAATGGTTGATTCAAAGAAGATCACTCGTTTTCCAGAAGGTTCAGTTCTGCTCGCCCAAGGAATGGCTAGATGGAAGATGAGAGTCCAGCAAATGAAGAAGAAAAAAAGGTTGCAGCGGTCCAAGTCACAACAGGTCCTGAATGGTAAGCTCAGCCTACTGACACTGATGGTTGAGCACATGCTGAAGATTATTGTCTTGCTTGACCCCCTCAGACATCACGTGGAGGATGGGAACCCCAAGGTCCCACAAAAGAAGGAAGCAGAATATGGTCCTCCACCCATCCATCGATCAGTAGCTGATCTGAAAGGTGTCATCGGTGGTGCTGACTTCAGTGGGTTCCTTTGGAGTCCTAAAGAAATAGCCCAACCACTGTGGGAAGAAAGGCAAAGGAATGAAGAGCTTTCAGGGCAGATATCAAGTCTTGAAGCGGAAGAAGCATCTCTCCAGGATGCGAATTCACACCTGGAAAGAGAGATACAGCGGCTAGGGCTGCAGCTTCAAGTTCTGCCCCAAACGTTTGAAGATCACGTAGCACAACTTCAGAAGAAATGTCTTGAGGAGGAACTGCACTGTTTAGACATGGAGAAGAAGCTTGCCAGGGTGTGTAAAACTGTGAAATCCTTGAGCGAGGATCGTGACCTCTATAAGAAGATGGCGGAGGAGCTGGGCAAAGAGCGGGAGAGAACCAACCGCTACCATCAAAAGCAGATCTGTGTCCATGAGAAACGGGCTCAAGCACTGGGGATGGCGGCTGTGTCTACCCAGAGGAGGCTCAGGGAGCTAAGGAGAGAAAGCGACTACACGAGGCAGATGCTGGCCAAGCTCCACCGCAAGTTCCGGCCTTTCCCTGGAACCCCAAGGTCCCACAAAAGAAGGAAGCAGAATATGGTCCTCCACCCATCCATCGATCAGTAGCTGATCTGAAAGGTGTCATCGGTGGTGCTGACTTCAGTGGGTTCCTTTGGAGTCCTAAAGAAATAGCCCAACCACTGTGGGAAGAAAGGCAAAGGAATGAAGAGCTTTCAGGGCAGATATCAAGTCTTGAAGCGGAAGAAGCATCTCTCCAGGATGCGAATTCACACCTGGAAAGAGAGATACGGCGGCTAGGGCTGCAGCTCAAGTTCTGCCCCAAACGTTTGAAGATCACGTAGCACAACTTCAGAAGAAATGTCTTGAGGAGGAACTGCACTGTTTAGACATGGAGAAGAAGCTTGCCAGGGTGTGTAAAACTGTGAAATCCTTGAGCGAGGATCGTGACCTCTATAAGAAGATGGCGGAGGAGCTGGGCAAAGAGCGAGAGAGAACCAACCGCTACCATCAAAAGCAGATCTGTGTCCATGAGAAACGGGCTCAAGCACTGGGGATGGCGGCTGTGTCTACCCAGAGGAGGCTCAGGGAGCTAAGGAGAGAAAGCGACTACACGAGGCAGATGCTGGCCAAGCTCCACCGCAAGTTCCGGCCTTTCCCGAGGGGCCCTCCTGCTGCTGCTGCTGCTGCTCCACCCGCAGCCCAGAGAGGCCCCAAAGGGCCAGGGCAACCCCCTCCAGGTCGACAGGCTCCCCAGGGAGCAGGAGGGTCACGCGGTGAGGGTTTCAGGGTCTGAGGTCACCTGCAGATTTGACTCACTGTCCCCAGAAGCCAGGTTCTGAATCCTCATAACCGCAGCTCAGCGTCTGCATATGCTTTCCCTTTAAAGTAATTTTGATGTCACTCTTTTTAGTTTAGCGACTAATATTTAACTGATGCCACAATTGCTATTATTCAAGTAGATATTCTAGTATTTCAAAATAAAGATTTATGTAATATAATTCTTATTTATTCCTTTTCTTCATATATTCTTAACATAATTCTTATGAGTATATTGAGCTTCCCTGGTGGCTCAGCAGTAGGTTGGATCCCTTGGTCAGGAAGACTCCCTGGAGGAGGGCATGGCAACCCATTCTGGTCTTCTTGCCTAAAGAATCCCCTGGACAGAGGAGCCTGGCCAGCTGCAGTCCATAGGGTCGCACAGAGTCAGACACAACTTAAGTGACTTAGCACAGACACATGCATTAGAATATCATTTTTACAACATCCAACCCTCTAGCATACGTATTGCCATAGAATTTTGATTTAAATAAAAAAGCCCATTATTATTCTGATCATCACTGAAGTTTAACACGAATATACTTAAAACAATAAAGATGGTTTTGTATGCCATGAACATTATTAGAAGTCTGTACAAATAACATTTATCTGAATAAATTTTGATTAATTTTTTAAAAAACAATTGGGAAAAAACCCTACATGACACTCAATTCAAGCTTAACATATTTTTATTAGGTTAGTCCTAAATTTATAGGTTAAATTTTGAAGAGTTAGCATTTTGCAACAATTTTTTTCTTATTTTGTCATTTTTTAAAGCTTTTCTGTCTTGTTGAAGACATTGTTTTTTAGATAGCTCTAAATTTTGTACAATTATAATAAAAGTTTTCCCTGGATGGCAAACACACACACATACAACCACAATGTAGAAACAAGGCACTTTTAGTTTGTATATCATTAACAGAGCATGCTTCAAATTTAAAAAATGTTTAAAGAAAAAGAGAAAGAAAATTCATGCTCACACTGCATATGCATAAAAGATACCCTGACACATATATGAGTTAGCCGAAAACTTTGTGCTTTTGTGTAAGATGTTATGGAAAATCCAAACAAACTTTTTGGCCAGTCCAACATATTAAAATGGCAACTCTACTCCAGCATTCTTGCCTGGGAGATCCCATGGACAGAGGAGTCTGGCAGGCTACAGTCCATGGGGTCTCGAAGGAGTCTGACACAGCTTAGCAACTAAACAGCAACAAATACATTGAATAGGAGAGTTGCCTGAATTATCAGACGGGATTCCAGCAACACTTCATCCCAAATGGTGTGGATGGAGAGACTGTCATGAAGGTTCAGCTTCCTGAGTCGTGGAGGGATGAGGAAAGGACCAAGAATGGGAGTGCAGCGGGATGTGGTGGTGGTGGAGGGGGTTCCCAGATGCTGATGAGAGAGGACACAGTTCCCTCTCTGGGCCTGGAGGGAGGGCAAGAAGTGTGTCGACTGGCCAAGGGGAGAACAACTGCCCACTCCCTCTGCGCTCCCGGGGTTTCCTTTACTGCCGCAGTGACAGCCGCCACCTGCCAAGAGGGCCTGGGTGGTGGTGGTGGGGAGCCCACCTCCTGGCACAGAGCATGCCAGAAAAGGGCTCGGGTGAACTTGGAGAGTGACCTGGAGATCTGAGCCTATTTGAAAGTGTGTGTGTGCAGTGTTGCGTTTATTCTTGCTCGTTTCTTGAGTACACACCTACTGAGTCTCTACAATGCCCACAGCACTGTTCTAGGAGCTCAGGATCCAGCTGCTGGAAAAGCCACACCATGAAGCCTGTGGACCCACGGAACTAACATTCTAGTGAGAGGCAAGGTCAGATAATATAAAGGAAGCAGAAGAGGTGATGGTGGACGAGGAGGAAATGACGAGATCCCTGGCTTGCGGCTGTAGCTGGGCTGGCCCCCTCTGCCCTCTGCAGAGGCCTTCGGGCCGTGGTCTTGGTGGGGCCTGACCTCAGCAGAACCCTCCTGGGCAGGAGTTTCACAGCCCAGCGTGCAGCCTGCTGGCCCCGGGGCTGAGCCTGTTGCCTGCCTTTTTCCCTGCTGGGGGCTGGGGCCCCAGGCTGGTGTGGAGAGGCAGGGTTCCTGCCAGAGCAGCAGTAGCCAGAGCAGAAGGACACCCCAGCTCCACCTTTGGGAGCCCCTAACAGTTCTTTCTGAAAGTGCTCACTTCCCCTCTTGGGGGTGTTTTATTGTGGCTGGATCCAGCCTCCTCATTGCCCAACTCAGCCGAGCATGGTGGTTAAGAGGCTGACTGTGGGTACCACCACGTGACGGCTGTGTGTCTTTGGCCAAGTCTCTTAACCTCTCTGTGCCTCAGTTCTCATCTGTAAAGTAAGAATGCTAATAAATAGTACGTATGGCTGGTGTGAGGTCACGAGATAATACTGTGTGTGCTTATTACGATGCTTGACACACACAGCAGAACCTATATACACCGGGAGCAGCAGCAGCAGTTTCCCCCTGGACCAAATGGAGCTCCAAAGTGATGGGCTGAGCCAGGCCTGGAAGGCAAACAAGCCATCCACAGTGAGGTAAGTGCATGTAGATCCAGCCGGAGGATGAGGACACAGGAGGTGCAGCCAGCCTGGCCTGGGCTGGCTGAGCAGGGCATGATGGCAGTAGGTAGGCTGGGCACTCAGGGTGCAGATCCCCAGGAGGCTAAGGTGGCCACAAGGAAGCCACCAAGACTCACCGAGCCCTGGGACACCAGCACCTCCAATAATCCACCCTCAGGCCCTCAAGGGTGGGGCCAGGCTGAGCCTGTATATTACATTGCTCTATGGGCCAGAGCTGGGCAGGCACCACCCTCATCATCTGTAGAAATGGGTACCTACCAGCGCATTGAACATGAAGCCCATTCTCTAATGACCCTCATGGGGTTGGGGGAACCAAGAAGGGTGAGCCTGAGACACTTACAGCTGGGTGGACACTTGGCACACTGTGAAGCCTGTGGGTTCTCTTTTCTGAGCTTTCTTTTCTTTTCTTTCTTTCTTTCTTTTTTTAAAAAAAAAAAAAAAAGCTTATCTCTTTTTCCTCCTTCCCAACATGCTTGGATTTTCCACTCTGCTCTTTGGCTCGCTCCTAATGATGATCATGCCTCTAAGCCTGAACTTTCCCTACCTGGGTCTATTTAAAATTCACACTTTCTTTCCTCTCTGTTGCTCACATGGATCCATTCCTGAATACATGTCAGCTCGGCATGAGCTGAAGATTTTAATCTTGGATTAAAATCCAAGATGGATCACCACTGTACTCTGAAAGGCTGATGACTCTTGGGGACATTGAAACTGGAGCCAATTATACAGAGTGAAGTAAGCCAGAAAGAAAAACACCAATACAGTATACTGACACATATATATGGAATTTAGAAAGATGGTAATGACGACCCTGTATGTGAGACAGCAAAAGAGACACAGATGTATAGAACGGACTCTTGGACTCTGAGGGAGAGGGAGAGCGAGGGATGATTTGGGAGAATGGCATTGAAACATGTATACTATCAGGTAAGAAATGAAGCACCAGTCTGTGTTCGATACAGGATACAGGATGCTTGGGTTTGGTGCATGGGGATGACCCAGAGAGATGATATGGGGTGGGAGGTGGGAGGGGGTTCAGGATTGGGAGCTGGTATACACCCGTGGCGGATTCATGTCAATATATGGCAAAACCAATACAGTATTGTAAAGTAAAATAAAGTAAAAATAAAATTAAAAAAAATTATCCATGGCAGAAAGCAAAATCTTTTGAAAGTAAATGAAAATTCTAGCAGAAGTGTAGTGCATAAATTTATTCACTTTATTTATGTGCTTTAATCTTGTGAGAAGAAAAAAAAGAAGATGCTTTAAGAATCATCTTGTTGAAGCCTCCCATTTTAAAGAAGATGAAGCTGAGGCTGAAAGAATGAAAAAGTCATGTCTAGATCCCATAATTAGTACTGGAATTTCTCTATGTGTAGATGGAAGATGAATGCCAACCTGTTCATTCTTCAATACTATTTTAAAAGTAAATAAATGTAAATATTAAGAGGATTATTACTTGAGGTCAATGTGTATATCTGAGTTTATGCTTTAAAGAACTCTCTGTAACTATGCTTAAATTCCAACATTCAGAGATTCAGTAGGACTAGTGTGGGAAATTGAAAAAGCTTTAATTTATCAATATCTATTGAAATAAAATAAAAAATTAACTGAAAAAAAATTAAAAAAAAATGATGCCTGGTAACCAAAGGACTTGGGTTTGAGGAGGTGCAAGAGGTGTTCTTCCTGATTCCCATATCGCCCGCTCATCTTTTCTCCCCATCTTTCCCTTCTCTCCTTCTGTCCCATCCCTCCTCTCTCCCTATTTGAAGGAGTTCCTAGTCCCTAAAGTTGTATAGCAAGAAAGAAAAGACAAAGAAAAGGGTGTAGTCAAATATTTCTCTTTAAAAAAATCACACTGCCCTTTCATTTCTACCTCCTTCCATCAGTTCAGTTCAGTCGCTCAGTCATGGCCAACTCTTTGTGACCCCATGGACTGCAGCATGCCAAGCCTCCCTGTCCATCACCAATTCCTGGAGCTTAATGAAGATGATGTCCATCAAGTCGATGATGCCATCCAACCGTCTCCTCCTCTGTCGTCCCCTTCTCCCGCCTTCAATCTTTCCCAGCATCAGGGTCTTTTCCAATGAGTCAGTTTTTCACGTCAAGTGGTTAAAATATTGGAACATCAGTTTCAATATTCTTCCAGTGAATATTCAGGACTGATTTCTTTTAAGACTGACTGGTTTGACCTCCTTGCAGTCCAAGGGACTCTCAAGAGTCTTCTCCAATCGCACAGTTCAAAAGCATCAATTCTTCAGTGCTCAGCTTTCTTTAATAGTCCAACTCTCACATCCGTACATGACTACTGGAAAAAACATAGTTTTGACTAGATGGGCCTTTATCAGTAAAGTAACCTCCAATAGTAACATTTTTTCCAAGTCTTTGAAATTTGTTATGTTTTTGAATGTCTGTGCTTTTCTGGTCTTTTCTAAAGTTTTTTTTTTTTAATTAATTTTTATTGGATAAAACCTTTTAAAAGAAAATGTTAATTGCTATCTAAGACACATACATGAAAGCGTATCTTATACACAGAGACATCAGAAATGTACAGTCTGATGAATGATCACAAATGGACACATGGAGGTAACCACACTCCGAGCAAGAAAGGGGTCCTTAGCAAGATCTTCAGGCTTCCTCCCAATGCCACCTCCTCCCCTCTACTCTAATTCTAATGCCATAGGTTGGCTAGTGCTTAAACGTTTTATGCTTGTTATCTTTTGAGCTGGGTCTCTTTCCCGCTGCTGTTTGGTTTTGCTTATAGCTGTGCCGCTTTCATTTCATTCTTAGCTAGTGTTTCGTCATATGGAGATATGGTAACTTATTCATCCTCTTGTTATCAGACATCTGGGTGGTTTCATTTCTGAGTAATTACTGGCAGTGTGGCTGTGAACACTCTTGTTCATGTCTTTGGGTAAACAGTATGTGTGCTCAGCTGCTCAGTCGTGTCCAGCTCTTTGTGACCCTGTGGACTGTAGCCCGCCAGGCTCCTCTGTCCGTGGGATTCTCCAGGCAAGAATACTGGAGGGGGCTGCCGTGCCCTCCTCCAGGGGATCCTCATGACCCAGGCTTGAAACCTGAGTCTCCTGGATAGGCAGGCGGATTCTTTACCACTAGTGATTTATTTTCACTTATTTTACTTTACTTTTTTACCTAATTGAAAGTCTTCTGGCTGTGGTCTCAGCAGCAGATCCATGACAGGGAATTTCAGATCTAAACTTGCTTCCAAAATGTCTTGGCCATCTACGTTAGTTCCCCAGGATTTCTATAACAAATTACCGCAAAGTTATTTTTTTATTGATGTTATTTATTTTCACTGCTTCTTAGAATAGGCTCTTCTATGATACGCCTGCCTGTTCAAGACTCTTACTCATCGTTTCCTTTGGGCTGTCTTGTTAAGTTAGTAGGGATCTTATAATTTTCTATTTCTTTGCTTTTGGCTGCCCTGGGTCTCCGTTGCTGTGCCTGGGCTTTCTCTGGTTGTGAGTGATGAGCAGGGGCTGCTCTCTAGTTGCAGTGTGCAGGCTCCTCAGGGCCCTGGGTTCTCTAGTTGTGGAGCACAGGCGCTGGATCACAGGCTAAGTTTTTCGGACGCACGCTTTTAGCTGCTCCTCAGCATGTGGGGTCTTCCCAGACTGTGGACTGAACCCATGTTCCCTGTGATGGCAGGCGGATTCTTACCCACTGAACAGTCAGGGAAGTCCCTAAATAGTGTCTTTGATGAACAGAAGCTCTCTACTTTGGTGAAATCTAGTAAATCAATATTTTCTACAATTTTTGTTGTTTTATGTGTCTTGAATAAATCTGTGCTGACTCTAATGTCATGAAGATATTCCCCGGTTGCATTTCCAAAATGATTATTGTTATCACTTAAACCTGATCTGGAATTGATTTCTTTGTATGGTGTGAGGAAGCTGGCAAGAGAAATATTTTTCCCTATGGCTAGCTAACTGACGACGAACCATCTATTGAAAAGCCCCCGTTTCCCCTCTGTTCATGGTGCAAATCTTTTGTTACAAATCAAAAACAAAAGTGTTCTTTGGTATGTGGTTCTGTTGCTGGGTGCTCTATTCTGTTCCACTGGTCTGTTTGGTTGTCTTTTTGCTGATAACACACTATTTTAATGAGCAGCTTGGTAAAAAGTCTTGCTGTCCAGGGAGTCCAAGTCTTGCTTATCCAGGGAGGGCACGTGTTCTAGCTGTTTCGTAGTTCCTCAGGATGGTTTTGGCTGTTCCTGGGTGTCTGAACTTACACACATATTTTAGAATCAACTTAACACTTTTCATAAGTATCTACATATATTTTGATTGTGCTTTCATTTAACCTACATTGTGACTGCATTAATCCATTTGGAGAGAACTGATATCTTTGCCGGTTTCCCAGGTGGTGGTAGTGGTAAAGAACCTGCTTGCCAATGCAGGAGATGTAAGAGACTTGGGTTCGGTCCCTGGGTTGAGAAGATCCCCTGGAGAAGGGCATGGCACCTCATTCCAGTGTTCTTGCCTGGAGAATCCCCATGGACAGAGGAGCCTGTTGGGCTACAGTCCACAGGGTTGCAAAGAGTGGGAACGACTGAAGTGATTTAGCACACACCCATGCTATCTTTACATTCCTGAAACTTCCAATCCATAAACTTAATATATACCTTCATTTATCAAATTTTTACTTAAACTTGTAAGTAAATTTACAGGGTATTTTATTTTTCTGAGTATTTTATTTTTTATGCATATCTTCTGTTATATTTATTCCTAAGTATTTAACTTGACTGATCCTATTATAAATGATAGAGTTTAAGTCTTTTATTTTCTAATTATTTGTTAATTATTATTCTCATGTTGATCTTGTATTCAATAAAATCTAAATTAACTTCTAAAATATTCTTATTAGTTAGCATCAGTATTTGTTTCCCAAGGCTGCCATAAACAATGAGCACAAATTTGGTGGCTTAAAATTTATTCTCTCACAAGTTCTGGAGGCCAGAAGTCTAAATATAGGATGTCATCAGGGCTTCACTCCCTATGAAGCCTCTAGGGGAACATTGTTCTTTGCCTCTATCAGCTTTTGGTAGCCCCAAATGTTCTTTGGCGTCTGGCAACGTAATTCCAATCTCTGTCCGGGTTTTCACATGTCTTCTCTCTATGTATCTCAAAGGTCCCTCTTGGACTTCCCTGGTGGCTCACTGGGTAAGAATCTGCCTGCCAGCACTATATAAAATAGTTAGAACATGGAAGCAACTTAGATGTCTGTCAACGGATGAATGGATAAAAAAGTTGTGAAATATATACACAATGGAATATTACTCGGCCATGAAAAGGAACAAAGTCAGTTCTAGTGAGGGAGATGAACCTAGAGCCTATTATACAGAGTGATGTAAATCAGAAAGAAAAAAAGCAAATGTTGTATATTAATGCATATGTATGAAATCTAGGGAAATGGTACTGATGAATCTATTTGCAGATCAGGAATAGAGATGCAGATGAAGAAAACTGTGGACTTATGGACACAGAGGGAAAGGAGTGAGTGCGACGATTGAGAGAACAGCACTGAATACATACATTGCCATATGCAAATAGAGAGCTAACAGAAAGTTGCTCTATAGCACAGGGAGCTCAACCTGGCGCCTTGTGGGATGGAGGGTGGGGAGGTGGAAAGGAGGTTCAAGGGGGAGGGAACATAGGCATGCTGAGCTGTGCTTAGTTGCTCAGCCATGTCCAACTCTTTGGGACTCCAGGGACTGTATCCTGCCAGGCTCCGCTGTCCATGGGGATTGTCCAGGCAGGAATACTGGAGTGGGTTGCCATGCTCTTCTCCAGGGGATCTTCCCAATCCAGGGATTGAACCCAAGTCTGCCACATTGCAGGCGGATTCTTTACTGCTGAGCCACTAGAGAAGCCCAAGAATACTGGAGTGTGTAGCCTATCCCTTCTCCAGGGGATCTTCCCAGCCAAGGAATCAAACCAGGATCTCTCGCGTTGCAAGTGGATTCTTTACAAGATGAGCTACCAGGGAAACCTGAACATATACCTATGGCTGATTTATGTTGATGTATGGCAGAAACCAACACAACATTGTAAAGTAATTATCCTCCAATTAAAAATAAGTAATTTCTTTAAAAAAAAAAAAAGGAAGGGGGGCTTAAAAAGAAAAAAAGAATCCACCTGCAAGTGCAGGGGGGCATGGGTTTGATCCTGGTCTGGGAGGATCCCATGTGTGGAGGATCAACTAAGCCGTTCAGCTTTTGGTAGCCCCAAATGTTCTTTGGCGTCTGGCAACGTAATTCCAATCTCTGTCCGGGTTTTCACATGTCTTCTCTCTATGTATCTCAAAGGTCCCTCTTGGACTTCCCTGGTGGCTCACTGGGTAAGAATCTGCCTGCCAGCACTATATAAAATAGTTAGAACATGGAAGCAACTTAGATGTCTGTCAACGGATGAATGGATAAAAAAGTTGTGAAATATATACACAATGGAATATTACTCGGCCATGAAAAGGAACAAAGTCAGTTCTAGTGAGGGAGATGAACCTAGAGCCTATTATACAGAGTGATGTAAATCAGAAAGAAAAAAAGCAAATGTTGTATATTAATGCATATGTATGAAATCTAGGGAAATGGTACTGATGAATCTATTTGCAGATCAGGAATAGAGATGCAGATGAAGAAAACTGTGGACTTATGGACACAGAGGGAAAGGAGTGAGTGCGACGATTGAGAGAACAGCACTGAATACATACATTGCCATATGCAAATAGAGAGCTAACAGAAAGTTGCTCTATAGCACAGGGAGCTCAACCTGGCGCCTTGTGGGATGGAGGGTGGGGAGGTGGAAAGGAGGTTCAAGGGGGAGGGAACATAGGCATGCTGAGCTGTGCTTAGTTGCTCAGCCATGTCCAACTCTTTGGGACTCCAGGGACTGTATCCTGCCAGGCTCCGCTGTCCATGGGGATTGTCCAGGCAGGAATACTGGAGTGGGTTGCCATGCTCTTCTCCAGGGGATCTTCCCAATCCAGGGATTGAACCCAAGTCTGCCACATTGCAGGCGGATTCTTTACTGTCTGAGCCACTAGAGAAGCCCAAGAATACTGGAGTGTGTAGCCTATCCCTTCTCCAGGGGATCTTCCCAGCCAAGGAATCAAACCAGGATCTCTCGCGTTGCAAGTGGATTCTTTACAAGATGAGCTACCAGGGAAACCTGAACATATACCTATGGCTGATTTATGTTGATGTATGGCAGAAACCAACACAACATTGTAAAGTAATTATCCTCCAATTAAAAATAAGTAATTTCTTTAAAAAAAAAAAAAGGAAGGGGGGCTTAAAAAGAAAAAAAGAATCCACCTGCAAGTGCAGGGGGGCATGGGTTTGATCCTGGTCTGGGAGGATCCCATGTGTGGAGGATCAACTAAGCCGGGGTGCCACAACTACTGAGCCTGGGCTCTAGAGTCCACGCTCTGTGACAACGGAGACCCTGCTCAGGCAAAATAAATAATTTTTTAAAGTCTCACTTTCTCTTTGAAAAAAAAAAAAAGTTCCCTCCCTGGGAACTTCCTGGTGGCCCAGTGGTTCAGATTCCATGCTTTCACTGCCAAGGGCTGGGGAACTAAGGTTTAGGGCCCATTCTGAACCCAGGATGATCTTATCTCAAGATCCTCAATTTGATATCATCTGCAAAGACCTTATGTCCAAATAGGTCACAGTCATAGATACGGAGGGTTAGCACTTGGACATATCTTTGGTGGGAATACAATTCAACCTGCTACAGCATCCCAGCAAATTCACGTGTTTCAGCCCTTCTTTGCTCATGGAAGTTCTGAACTTTGCTTTCTTTTTTCACTTTGCAGAGTGTCTTGAAGATTGCATACCAGCTGTTCACATGTCGCCTTGTTCTCTCGAAGGTTTCTTGGTTCTCCACTTTAGGGAAATGGCATAATTTAAGGAACCCACCGTCTATTGCTGCGCATTTGGGAGAAAGCAGAGCCTTAGAATCCACTCAGTCCCATTCTAGGAGGTGACTTCTCTGGCCGGGTGGTTTCTGTCCCTGAGTTCAGGCGCCTCCTCTATAGGGTGGACAGTGGCGAGATGGTTGCCACCTGACTTCCAGCTACCAGGCATCAAGGTCTGGTCTGCCCCGTCCGCTGTGCACTTTCCAGGGAGGGTCTGGGGAATGGAGACAGCACTCTGTCTTCTCTGATTCCTTCCCTGGGCACAGATTGATGGTGGTTTGCACACATGGGAGGGATGCTCAGGAGGAGATAGAGGGTTCTGACTCAAGCAGAAGGAGCATCCTGAATGAGCTCCATCTGTCATGTCCACATCAGGGGCTTAGGGTGTTGGGTGAAGGAAAATTGTAGCTAGATGGCCTCTGCCCGAGGCTCTGCCCCCCTCAGAAGCACAAGCAGGACTCTCCCAGGGCCCCGTAGGGTCCAGGCCACTAGTCACTTTCTTGCCTTTGTTTTATAATCCTCTGGGTGACTTCCATGCCTTATTAAGGTTCGGGTTTCTGAAATAAAAATCAGATGCTCAGTGCCTCGGTTCTGGAATGCTCTTCTAGAACTCCTTCGGAGCCGCTCATCTCAGGAGTCCACGACGGCCGCAGGCAGTGTCTGCCTGTGGCTCCAAAGTGCTCAAGAGCCTGCTGCAAAAATCATGTGTCATAATATTATTCTTTAGCATAGGTTAATTATAGTAATTTTTCTCAGCTCACAGCAGCTAGCAAATCCTCTGTGACAGCTGAGGATCCAGGTTCCCGGGATCTGCATGCACCCTGTGTTCCCATTTGCCTCGACATACCGGTCCTCGATGAGCCTAAGGTCACCTTGGTCTGCAGAGACCTGTCACATACCGTCAGCCTTCGTGTCCTCACCCACTGCCACAGTTCGGGAATCCCAGAGCTTTCGTAGCGGGTAGATGGTTTTGGGTGCAGCAACACTTGCCCCAACTGTCTTCCCCCGTGCATCCTTTTCATATGAAATCGTTCCTATTCATTTGTAAGTGCAAAGAAAGAAAATGAAGTCGCTCAGTCCTCCGACTCTTTGCAACTCCATGAACTGTAGCCTACCAGCCTGCTCCGTCCATGGGATTTTCCAGGCAAGAATACTGGAGAGGGTTGCCATTGCCTTCTCCAAAGCACAAAGTCTTCAGCTATCTAAACCCACAGCCGAGGCTCAGGGGGTCGACCTGGCAGGGTGAGGGTAGAGGCGAGTCTTCTGGCTCTGACACTACCATGAAAACCCATGACTTTAGGCTCTTCCATCACGGGTGCTGAGTGACCCTCAGTTTACCCATGTATGCATTCAATCACCTGCTGAGGCTACAGAAAGGAATCAGGCCCCCACAGGGGCTCACAGTCTAAGGTGGGAGACCAAGTTTAAAATCCAGGGCTGGACAAAGCACTTCAGGGGCTTTGACAGAACTATGTAGGGCTGACCATGTGGACACCATAGAGGAAAAGCTCAAATCTCCCCACAATGTCAAGATGCCAACGTTGCACCAAATGTGGAATGTGAGTGGGCATTTACCCCATGGGGCAGGAAGGCGGGGACTGTGGAGAGAGCAGAGGATGGGAAGCCTGGCCTCCTGGGGAATGATAGGCAGCCTAACATAGTTAGGGCATGGGCAGCAAGGGAGGGCCGAGCCAGCAGAGATCTGTGTGCTCTGCTCCGGCTTTGTCCCCAGGGTCTGGGTTCTCACTAGGAGTGTTTCCCAGTATCTGCAGACATCTTCAAAGAATTTTTTAGTTGCAGCATGTGGGATCAATTCCCTGCTCAGGGATCAAACCCCAGGCCCCCCGCATTGGGAATGCAGAGTCTTAGCCACTGGACCACCAGGGAAGTCCCTGAAGACATTCTTGATTGTCACCACCAGGGAGATAGGGGTGCTACAGCCATGTGCCAGGTAGGAGCTAGGGATGAAGCTAAGCGTCCTGAATGCTCAGGGCAGTGCTCTCCTCCCCTGCCCACCAAAGAATTATCTAACCCCAACTTCCCAGGTGGGGCTAGTGGCAAAGAACCTGCCTGTCAATGTAAGAGACCTGAGATACACAGGTTCGATCCCTAGGTCAGGAAGATCCCCTGGAGGAGGGCATGGCAACCCACTCCAGTGTTCCTTCCTGGAGAATTTCCATAGACAGATGAGCCTGGTGGACTACAGTCCACGGTGTCGCAAAGAGTCGGACATGACTGAAGCAACTTAGTGAGCACACACACACGGAATCAATAATGCCAAGGCTGAGAAACCCAATTCTTAGATTAATGAAGACCTGTCAGAGGGTTTTGAGCTAGAGAGTGGCACACACAGCGACCTTCCTAGGAGCATCATAGGAAGCAGATCTGAGGCAGGAGTCCTGGACAAAGAAAGATTGCTTTGGGAAAGAGATGTGATGGCCCAAGATAAGAGCTAACAAACGATTGTCCACGGTCCAAATCTGGCTCGCCATCTGTGCAAGAGGTGGAATGGATTTTACATTTTTCAATGGCTGAGAAAAATCAAAAGATGAATACTATATTATCAGATGTAAAACTTAAATTAAATGCAAGTTTCAGTATCCAAGAGTAGTTGCTTTGGGACACAGCACATTTATTTCCTATTTTCCTATTATTTAGGATGCCCTTTAAGCTACAATGAGATCATTGAGTAGTTTTAACAGAGATCCCACAGCCCACAAAGCCTAAATTGTTTACTATTTGGCCCCTTATAGAAAAAGTTTATCAACTCCTGGCTTCAACCAAGGCAATAAGGTGTAGATGGCAAAACAACACAGGCCTGGTAATGATATAAAAGGAGTGGAATTGATGGCTTGATCACCAATTGACTATGGTAACACGAAAAGAAAGCATTATCTAGCTTGGGAGCTTTGGTAAGAAGGAAAGAGGATTCATGCTTCAGGGGCAGATAATGGATTGGGTTTTGGATATATAGAGTCAAATATGAGTGACATAAGAATAACTATAAACTGTAATTCTGGGAGATAACAAAGGAAATGGAAGCCTGGAGTACTGCAGTCCATGAGGTTGCAAAGAGTCAGACATGACTGAACAATGGAAAAACAACAACAAAATCTAGGACTGGGGTTTAAGAAAGATGTAGGGTCTGGAGATGAAGGTTCACAAATCTTCATCCTGCAGAGGATGAAGTCAGGACAGCAAGTGAAATGACCTATGACAATGTTTATTTTTTTCCCTGTTTACAGGTCACAGCACTCTTGGGGAATCTACTAAAATCTTTGGCCTTCAGAGGGAAAAAGAACATACTCAAAATTCTTCATGGGAGTTTCTGGTTCCAGAATCACAATGAAGTCTGGGACTCAAGATCAAGAACTTCTGTTCTGGAACAAATGAGGGCAAAAAGAAGGTCAAGTATAACACATCAATATTAGAGATGTGGGCAAAGAAAAAAAAAAAGAGCCTGTGAGGGAAGCTGGTCTGACAGATGGAAAGAGAACCAAGCTCTAAAAACTAAGCTCAAGAAGAAGAGATTGAAGGATCAAGGTGTTCTGTGCCTTAGAGAGATTCAGCCACATGGCTGAAGGCAGACCATCGGGGATTCGGTGGCACTGGTCACGGGTGAGCTCTGTCTGGACCTCTTAGGGGAACTGGAGACTAGATGAGGGCTGGAGGCGGGGAAGGCAGACAGCGAGGGCAGGCTCTTCTGTCCGGGGTTGGCAATGACAGAAGAAAGCCAGGGCAATAGTTTTGGTTGGATACAAGGAGTTGAGGATCACTGAGTATGTGTTACTGCTATAGTCTTAATCTGAGATGGACTTGAGTTTTATATTTTGGAGAAGAATAACAGACAAAGAGAGGCCACAAATATAGAAGCGAGGAGCAGAGGAAGCTGAGGAGCAAGATTCTGGTCCTCAGAAACTATAAAACTCTTAGAGCAAAACATAGGTAGAACACTCTATGACATAAATCAGAGCAAGATCCTCTATAACCCACCTCCCAGAGTAACGGAAATAAAAAACAAAAATAAACAAGTGGGATCTAATTAAATTTAAAAGCTTTCCCACAGCAAAGGAAACTATAAACAAAGTGAAAAGACAAGCCTCAGCATGGGAGCAAATAATAATAAGTGAGACAACTGATTAAAGATTAATCTCCAAAATATACAAGTATTTCATGTAGCTCAATACCAGAAAAACAACCTAGTCAAAAAGTGGGCAGGAGACCTAAACAGACATTTCTCCAAAGATATCAATTCAGTTCAGTTCAGTCACTCAGTTGTGTCCGACTCTTTGCGACCCCATGAATTGCAGCACCTCCCTGTCCATCACCAGCTCCCAGAGTTCACTCAAACTCATGTCCATTGAGTCAGTGATGCCATCCAGTCATCTCATCCTTTGTTATCCCCTTCTCCTCCTGCCCCCAATCCCTCCCAGCATCAGGGTCTTTTCCAATGAGTCAACTCTTCACATGAGGTGGCCAAAGTACTGGAGTTTCAGCTTTAGCATCATTCCTTCCAAAGAATATCCAGGGCTGATCTCCTTCAGAATGGACTGATTGGATCTCCTTGCAGTCCAAGGGACTCGCAAGAGTCTTCTCCAACACCACAGTTCAAAAGCATCAATTCTTTGGCGCTCAGCTTTCTTCACAGTCAGACTCTCGCATCCATACATGACTACTGGAAAAATCATAGCCTTGACTAAATGGACCTTTGTTGGCAAAGTAATGTCTCTGCTTTTGAATATATTATCTAGGTTGGTCATAACTTTTCTTCCAAGGAGTAAGCATCTTTTAATTTCATGGCTGCAGTCACCATCTGCAGTGATTTTGGAGCCAAAAAAATGGCTAAAAAAACACATGAAAAGATACTCAACGTCACTCACTATTAGAGAAATGCAAATCAAAACTACAATGAGATGTCACCTCACACTGGTCAGAGTGGTCCTCATCAAAAAATCCACAAACAATAAATGCTGGAGAAGATGTGCAGGAAAAGAAACCCTTTTGCACTGTTGCTGGGAATGTAAATTGATATAGCTACTATGGAGGACATTATGGAGATCCTTTTAAAAACTAGGAATAAAACTACCATGAAAGAAAAGTGAAAGTGAAGTCACTCAGTCATGTCCGACTCTTTGTGACTCCAAGGATTATAGACTACCACACCCCTCCGTCCATGGGATTTTCCAGGCAAGAGTACTGGAGTAGGTTGCCATTTCTACCATATGACCCAACAATTCCACTGCTAGGCATATACTCTGAGAAAACCATAATCAAAAAAGACACATGCATCCTACTGTTTATTGCAGCACTATTTACAATAGCTAGGACATGGAAGCAACCTAGATGTCCATCAACAGATGAATGAATAAAGAAGTTGTGATACGTATATACAATGGAGTATTACTTAGCCATAAAAGAAAGCATTTGAGTAACTGAAGGGTTTACTTGAGGATAATTGTAAAGCAATTATCCTTATATTGAAAATAAATTTAAAAAAGAAAAAAGAGATCTTGGAGGAGATGGTGAAGATGATGGGGATGGGGAGGTCAAGAGATTTCACTGTTGACCCTCCAGTTTTCCACACTTCCTTCCACTCACCACATGTCCCCTGCTCACCAAACCAGACATTCAACTTCAGCTGAATGTCTATAGCTTCCCTTGTGTTGTGTTCGGTCTCTTCAGTTGTGTCCGACTCTTGGTGATCCCATGGACTGTAGCCTGCCAGGCTCCTCTGTCCATGGGATTATCCAGGCCAGAACACTAGAGTGGACTGTCATGTCCTCCTGCAGGGGATCTTCCCGACCCAAGGATTGAACCCATGTCTCCTGCATCTCCTGCATTGCAGGTGGATTCTTTACCCACTGAACCATCTAAGAAGTCCATAGCCTCCATTAGTCCTTCCTAATAATCTGTGATAAATGTCGATCTAGATGGAAAAGTTTTTGGAACCTTATCCAAAATATTGGGTTGGACAACAAGTTCATTCTGGTTTTTCCATAGCACTTTGAGGAAAACTGGAATGAATTTTTTTGGTCAACATAATACTTAGCCTAACTTGAACCTCACTGAAAAAGTATGGCCACTAAGCAGTATGTGAACTCAAATTTATTGATGCTATTATTTGCTTTTAAGGGAATGATAAGTAGGTGTTGATATTTTAATGACAGTTACCTTGTTGAGTGGCATATACAAAAGTAGTTGGTTTAAGATGTTTGAACCAATCAAACACACACTATGTCAAATGAGATGTGCAAATTAGTAGTAAAATACATAATAAATCATCCTTTCCCAGTATTCTGAGTTTAAAAATTCCTATATATGGTAATAGGGATCATTAGTAATCAGTCAGTGCATATTTCCAGAGAACTTGCTAAAATATTCCTGTAATTGCTGAATATAGGAGATTGTTTCTTTGGTGGCTTCTAATGAATACAGGTCCCTCCCAGTGTCCCCTTCCCTTGAGTCTGGGTTGGCCTGGACCTTCTTAAAACAGGTGAAAAAATAAAGTGTGTCAGGCATGATAGTTAGGTCTCTAGACCTAGAACATGAGGCAGTTCTAGGTCTCTATCTTTAAAAGTAAAGTAGCTCCAGCTTTTGTGCTCTGGGGAAGTCAGTCACCATGTAAGAGGGCCAAATGCCCAGAGATAAATATGTCAGAAGGAAGGCCAAGCTAACTATGTGAAGAAGCCACATGGAAAATAGGGGCCACCCCTGATCCCAAGTGTGACAGCTGAGGCCCCGGACATATGAACCAAGCTGAACCGTGTCAGACAGCCCTAGCTGCTCAGGCTCCCAAGTTGGCGCCACATGGAGCAGAGACAAACTCCCCACACCAAACTCTATCCAATTTGCAATATCTTGAGCGCATAATAAAATGGTGCTATTTTAAGCTGCTAAATTTCAGGTATACTGTTTTGCAGCAAAAGAAAATAGAATCTTGGAGCTTTCTGGTAAACTTAAATCACACAGAATGGAAGGAAGACATGCACAGTAAATGTTTGCAAAGGATCAGATCAGTTGGTTGGCCTTGGGTAGTGATGAGCGGGATAAAGTTAGATCCTCACTTCAACCTAGATGAAAGTCAATTCTGAATGGTATCTGTACACTTCTGTAAGACGTTATAGAAAATGTTAGTAATTGTTAGTGAACCAAATTTGAATCCATTTACCTACATGCAATAAAGCCAATCTACACCAGGTTGTGGTCAAGGAAAATGCAACATATATTGCTGACTCCAAGCAAGGAGCCCAGGTACCTAGTGCTTAAAAAACCTAAACTCCCTAAAGGCTTCCAGAGGAAGATTTTAAAGATAGGGTGAGAGAAGGGGGGCTTGTGGGATATGTAATCAGCTCATGGACATCCTTTTGTTGGTTAGTGGTGAAGAAATGAGGAATCAACATTATCAACCTTCTGGTTCCAACAAGTCTGGGATCTACATGCTTAGAGACAGTATGCCATTAACCTCTACCAGCTGGTGGGAGTTTCAGTGTTTGCAAAACCATTCAAAGGATATGATTCAAGATGTTATCTCTATCTTTAGTCAAGAACTAAAGGTCCTTGACTTTGTTTAATGGTTAAACTATTACTATTTTGTCTTGCTTGACTTTTCCTTTCCTTCTGCCTTTTCTTACTTCTCCAGTTAAATTTACTCTTTGGAACTCAGGGAAGGCTTAGGAGGCGAAGTTTATCTCCCAGTGAGGTAGGTTACCTCCACAAGAGGTAGGTGGAGGATGTGGCAGGTGGGGGTTGTCTATTCTGGGAAGGCCCCATAGAGTCCTGCTCCGTTACAGTATGTTTGTGAGTTTTGGGTCTGCTTTGTCATGGTGTAGGGTTGGGAAGGGAGCAGAGGCACAAATAATCTATGTTCCTTGTATAAAAATCCTGAAGGCCAGATATACAAAAAAAGGAGAAAATAAGAAGTATCCACAGTAACATCACACAGAGATGACACTCTTAGCATTTTTGTTTAGCATATTCTTCCAGAGGATTTTTTATGTGTGTTAATGACGGTAAAATGTGGGCTTATATTGTGCAATCACTCCAATCTATTTTGTTTCACTCTATGCTTTATCATAAATATATGTTCATATCTATCAATTAGGGCCACATAATTTTACATCAGTGGATGTCTAACAAATTTCTGACTGCGGGACACAGGCTGGTTGCAATTTTTCAGTTCCACAGGGAGTCCTTCGGTGAACACTGGTATGGCTAGATTTTTGTGCACATATACAATATTTCTTAGAATAAATTCTGATACATGGATTTGCTAAATAAATGAGCTTGCATTAGTGGAGGCTTTTTGCTGTGTAATTTCAAATTACCATAAAGAAAGAGATGCAAAAGTTCCACCATTCCCAATAGTACCAGAGGATAACTTTCCCTGCATCATGTTCTTCCAAACCATGGGTATTGTCACTCTTGCTAGTTTTCAAAAAAGGCACTACTTTTCGAAAATTGCTTCTAGTATTTGACCAAATTGTCCACAGGTTCCAACTGCAGGTAAGCCAAGCACCACCAGAGGGGTGAAGGCCGGGAGAAGAGCAAGATAGTAAATATTTTAGCTTTGTGAGTCAGACTGTGAGAATATTATGGAGATACTTACATAATCACTGAAAAATATGAAGATGGTTCTTAGCTTGTGGTGGTGCCAAGCAGAAGGTGGGCTGGATTTGACCTTTGGGCCACAGTTTGCTGACCACTGCTCTAGACTGTCATTCCTCAAGCCTGAGGCACTTCCTCTGACAGTTTTTCAAAGGTCAGGGATGTGAGTCCACATAGGGTAACTCTCAGGATGGCGTTTTCTACCAAAGTCCTCATGGAAGAATTTTCTGGAATCCTAGATTGCCATCATTTTCTGTGGTCTATTAAGATGCTCCAACCATGGCCCTGGTATCCAGTGGCTGCATCCATGGTCACGTAAGTGTGCACTCAGACAGCTAGCAGAACTCATGCCGTCAACACACTGTTAAAAGGTGGGGTTCTTTCTCACTGTGTAATTTACAATATGTATGCTTTCTTTATATTTTTTCTTTATATATTTATTTATAACATGTATGTTTTCTTTATACATATTCTTTATAATATGCATACTTGCTTACTTTTCTGATCATAGAAGTATTATATACTAGTTTCAAGAAGCAGAAAAATAATTAACACACTTGCCTATCAGAAAATGTGTTAGTCCCTCAGTCATGTCCAGCTCTTTGCTACCCCTATCAATCGTAGTCCGCCAGGCTCCTCTGTCCATGGGATTCTCCAGGCAAGAATACTGGAATGGGTAGCCATTCCCTTCTCCAGGGAATCTTTCCAACTCAGGGATTGAACCTGGGTCTCTTGCATTGCAGGTGGATTCTTTGCCATTGGAGCCACCAGGGAAGCCCCACCCATCAGAGACAACCTCTATTAATATCTTGGTTAATTTCCTTGTAGTCGTGTGTGTGTGTGTGTGTGTGTGTGTGTGTGTGTGAGAGAGAGAGAGAGAGAGACAGAAAAATGGAGAGAGACAGAGAGATGGAAGGATAAATAGAGACAGAGAGAGAAATGAGAAAGAAAGAGACAGACACTCCAAAACTGGGATCTTATTTGTATACAGGGTTCTAAAGGGATAGCTTTATTCATTTAGTGTTGAGCAATGGGTGTCCTTGATTAGTTGATACCACATCACATGGATGAGCCTTTATCAAGTGAATTCCCAGCCGGTAGACATTTGGGCTTTTCTCAATTTCCCAATGCTATAAATGCCACACAGAATATGTTTAAGTGTAAGTCTTCATCCACGTTTTTAGCCTTTTATTATCTCACAATAGATTCCAAAAGCAGGAACTGTCTTTCAAAGAGTAGGCATGTATTTGGGCTTCCCTAGTGACTCAGTGGTAAAGAATCCGCCTGCCAAGCAGGAGACATCACATCTCCTAGAGAAGGAAATGGCTACCCACTCCAGTATTCTTGCCTGGGAAATCCCACGGACAGAGGAGACTGGTGGGCTATAGTCCATAGGGTTGAAAAAGAGTTAGATATGACATAGCAACTAAACAGCAACAATACTTATCAGTACTTGCTTTTCCAGAGAATTTGCACTAATTTATGGTAATGTACTTGTATGATCAGAAATATATCCTTAGAACAACAAAATTTTCCAAACTTTGCTAGGTAAAGTGCTATTTTGTTGTTGGATTAAGTCATGTTTATTTGATTTCTAGTTGTTTTTTCTTACCATTTTCATATGTATATTATCCATTTGCATTTCTTTTGTGAAATATATATTTGAATGTCTTACCCATTTTGCTATTTTTTCTATTTTCTTATTCTTTTGTAAGAATTCTGTAAACACTAATAATATTAACTCTATTGTTATGTTACTGTCCTATATCTTGCAGATATTTTGAAACTTGCCCTTTATTTGTGGGGGGTAACTTTTCGGTGTGGACAAGTTTTATGTACCTTTATGTATTCATATCCAACAATTCTTTCTTTGTGACTCCTTCCCTTCCTTTTATGTTTGGGAAATTCATCTGTGGGATCATCCTCTAACCCGCTGCAACTTTGAAGTGTTTCTTTTTTTTTTTTTTTAATAGCTCCATGTTTTATGTTTAATTCTTTAAGCCATCTGGAATTAATTTTAGTCTAGGTTAAAGTGAAGAATCCAGCTTTGTCCTCCTCCCCCTTCCCCAAAGCTAACCATCTGATCTGTCTTTAGGAACTAATCCTTTCCAAACATTTAATGCCTGACTTTCTCCCACCCTGCTGTCTTGGGGGTGGGGAAGCTGGAAAGGGAAGGAAGAAGGAAGATAAAGAGATGGAGATTCTCTGAGCTCCCTCCCTCCACCCCCAGCTAAAGCTGCCTGGTAAGTCCTGGGGTGGGGATGGAGAACTTTTGTCCCCTGCACAGAGCAGCATTTCTCAGTCAGGAGCAACAGCAGTGACAGAGGCCATCTTCAGCCCTGGCCCGCAATCCAAGGTCTCTGATGCAACTTTGTCTGATGCTGAATTATCAGCCTGAGCCTGGGGAATAGCGTGTCCATCTCAGGCATTCATGTGGGCACCAGCGTGCTTTGTTGAGGGATGGAAGTGACTGTCCAATAAAGACCCACCCTGCCCTCCAGGCTCCTCTCCCAAGTGTAATATATATGTGTATCCCATGACCCTGGGGCTCTCAGAGATTCATCTGTCTGGTCATCTGTCTCCTGGAGACTATGTCCTTGGCCACATGTTGGCTAGTCATGAGCTCCTCTTGCTGCATTATATGTCTAAAAATTTACCATGTAGACAATGTGGACTATTTGCCACATACAACAAGGAGACCCAACCAGCCCATCCTAAAGGAAATCAGTCTTGAATATTCATTGGAAGGACAGATGCTGAAGCAAACTCTAATACTCTGGCCACCTGATGCAAAGAACTGACTCATTGAAAAAGACTCTAATGCTGGGAAAGATTGAAAGCGGGAGGATAAGGGGACAGCAGAGGATGAGATGGTTGGATGGCATCACCAACTCAATGGATATGAGTTTGAGTGAACTCCGGGAGTGATGAACAAGGAAGCCTGGAGTGCTGCAGTCCATGGGGGCGCAAAGAGTC
>SJYC01106682.1:0-22581 GCA_006408675.1 Madoqua kirkii | reverse complement strand
GCTGCAGTCCATGGGGGCGCAAAGAGTCAGACACGACTGAGCGACTGAACTGAGCTGAACTGAACGACCCTCTAGGGATTGGGCTTTGCAGGTGGCACTAGTGGTAAAAGAACCTGCCTCCTGATGCAGGAGAAGAAAAAGACTCAGGTTTGATACCTGGGTCAGGAAGATCACTTGGAGGAGGAAATAACAGTCCACTGCAGAATTCTTACCTGAGTAATCCCATGGACAGAGGAGCTAGGTGGGCTATAGTCCCTGGGGTTGCAAGAGAGTCTAACATGACTGAAGCGACTTAGCACCCATTGCCCTCTAGGAACTCACAGTCTGAACAGCATGTGGCCAAGAGGCATTTCACTGCTACCTGGGCCTTAAGGGTGACAGACAGGGAGCTGGGACTGTCCCCTGCTGGGACTGTCCCCTGCTTGGGACTGTGATCCTAAACCCACAGCTAAACCTACAGACACTTACTCAACCAGTGTTTCTGAAGTGGCTCCAAGGTACCTGGACACTAGTCACTGGAGGAAGGCTGTGCAGATGCATTTTAAATAAATATATTCATATTTGTACAAGCATTATTATAATTACAAATACACTTGCTTTTATTTTGAGTACATATAAACATGTTACAGTTGACCCTTGAATAGCATTGAGTCAGGGTCACAGCCAAAATTCCACATAAACATTTAACTCCCCTCACAACTTAATAACCAAGAGCCTTCTGTTGAATGGAAGCCTTACCAATAACATAGTCCACTCACACTTATTTTGTACATCATATTAATATGTATTATATACTATATTCTTACAATACAGTAAGCTAGAGAAAAGAAAATGTTGTTAAGACAATCGTAAGAAAATAAATAACCAATAAGGACCTACCAAGAGTTCTAACCAAGGACCCTGTATAGCACAAGGAACTCTTCTCAATACTCTGTAGAAGACTATATGGGAAAAAAATTGAAAAAAGACTGGATATAGATATGTGTATAACTGATTCACTTTCTGTACATGTGAAACTAACACAGTGCTGTAAATCAACTATAATAACAAGTCTTTTAAAAAGTAAAGAGAAAAGAAAATTATAAGAAAAAAATACATTTACAGTCATATACTGTATTTATTCACATCATGCATTTATGTCATCTGCTTATAAGATGAATTGTCTGTCAGTATCTATATCAGTATTATCTTATTTGATACAAAATAATGTGGATAGTATAGGATCCAATTCGGGTTACTTCTCTTTGCTTTCAGTTCCTTCCTTTAAAAACAAAATTATTTATTTGTCTGTGCTGGGTCTTAGTTGCATCATGCAGGATCACTGCTGGGGCCCGTGGGCTTCTCTAGTTGTGGCGTGCAGGCTCTAGGGCACGTGGGCTCAGCCGTTGTGGCGCATGGACTGTTGCCCTTCAGCATATTGGATCCGAGTTTCGAGACCAGGGATCGAACCTGTGTCCCCTGCATAGGAAGGTGGATTCTTAACCACTGGACCTCCAGGGAAGTGCTCTTGCTTCCTGCTTGCATCCACCAGCATATCTGCTTGCCCCCATGTCCAGATGACTCCTACTCTTTCTACAACTACATAGCAAAATGACGACCTTTGTATAGGATGCTTTGACTCTCAACCCAAAGGGTGCAAGCATAGTATATATATACTAGGGTATGGTGGCTCTTATTGTGAAGCTTGATCAACTGTGTGCGAAGACATGCCGGGGAGAGAGGCCACACACACAGAAATTTTCACTTTAGCATCGTAATAAGCTTTGAAGGATTTTGCTCTTTCTTTCTCCCCTACTTTTCCCCCCTCCCTCAATATAATTATTATTGACATTCTGAATAGATGATTGTTTTTTTCACCAAAGAAAAACTCTTGTCCTCTGCAGACAGTCTCCCTGCAAGGAGGAAAGTTGGGGCGTTTCTACTGCGCGGTTCGATGTTTGCATTTCCACGGACACGTGAAAGGTTGTTTGCAGTTGTAGTTACTGTCCTTAAAGTGTGTGCAGGGGAAAACACATAAGCACGTTTTTAAAAGCATGTTCTTTTTGGTGGATCCAGATCGCTTTGCTCAGAGAGTGTCAGTCTGCCCACCTCTCTGCTCTTCTTCTTCCCCTAATATAGCCATGTGAGCACAGGTCTGAGAATCCACCTAAAAGGAGCCATAATAAAACAGGAACACTGTGTAATCAACTGCCCTTCCAGTCCCCGGGCTCCTGGCACTCTGCTGGATGCTGTATGTGGATCGTTCTGTTGAACCTTCACAGCAGCTCACAGAGGCAGGAACTCCTTTGGTCATACCAATTTTACAGATTGGGAAAATGAGGATCAGAGAAATTAAGAAACTAGTTCAAAATCACATAGCTAGTCAGCGGCAGAGCTGGGGTTTGAACCCGGCTTCCTGGCTCTGGAGTCCCACCTCCTGATTTTTGGCGCTCCTAACACTAAGGTTTAGTTTACGGGGTTGTTGTCAAGAGTCCCCAAGCAGGCCTGGCTCCTACGAAGGCCCTGAATTGTAGCAGCAGTGGTGATTCGGGCTGGGATTTGTGACTTACTGTCTGGATATCCCCAGGCAGTGTCCTGATGGGGGCCTGTGTCTCCCCATCGCAGCTTAGGTCACTAGATGTCCACCTATTTTCCTGAGAGGTTCAGATGGTAAAGAATCTGCCTGCAATGCAGGAGACCTGGGTTCGATCCCCAGGTCAGGAAGACCCCCCCCCCACCCGCCCCCAGAGAAGGGCATGGCAACCCACTTCAGTATTCTTGCCTGGAGACTTCCATGGACAGAGGAGCTTGAGGGGCTACCATCCATGGGATCGTGAAGAGTTGTACACGACTGAGCGACTGTCACTTTCATTTGCACTTTATTTTTGTGAGCAAGGCTGAGCTGAGGGCCAGCTCCACCAGAAGGGCAAAGACTTCATCTCTTCGCCTTTGAGTTAATGCCTTTCTGGCAGGGCCTCCTCCCCTTTCTGCTTGTCTCTGTCCTTCCGGTCTGGTGCCACCTTGGGCCCTGTCCTGCCAGCACGTCACTGCCTGGTGCAGGGGCTTCTCTGTCCACACTCATGCTGGCCTGGGCGTTAAGGTGCTTCCTCCTCTCCGCTTCCCCTTCCTCCTCTCCGCTTCCCCTTCTGCATCAACTCAGTGACTGGACCCGAGTCTGGCCAATTTGTCTGGAAGCATCACCTGCCTACAGGTCCCCATAACCAGAGCTGAGGAAATTGCCTTCTAGGATAATTTGGAATCTAAATGCCCCCTTGGAAGAAGAGTTATGACCAACCTAGACATTGAAAAGCAGAGACATTACTTTGCCAGCAAAGGTCTGTCTAGTCAAGGCTATGGTTTTTCCATTGGTCATGTATGGATGTGAGAGTTGGACTGTAAAGAAAGTTGAGCACTGAAAAGCTGATGCTTTTAAACTGTGGTGTTGGAGAAGACTCTCGAGAGTCCCTTGGACTGCAAGGAGTTCCAGCCAGTCCATCCTAAAGAAATCAGTCCTGAGTATTCATTGGAAGGACTGATGCTGAAGCTGAAACTCTACTACTTTGGCCACCTGATGCAAAGAACTGACTCATTTGAAAAGACCCTGATGCTGGGAAAGATTGAAGGCAGGAGGAGAAGGGGATGACAGAAGATGAGATGGTTGGATGGCATCACCGACTCAATGGACATGAGTTTGAGTAAACTTCAGCAGTTGGTGATGGACAGGGAAGCCTGGCGTGCTGCGGTTCATGGGGTCACAAAGAGTCAGACACAAGTGAGCAACTGAACTGAACTAAAATGCCCCTGGGTGCTCTATAACTTTGGCACCACAGTGGGGACCACAGTGAAAAGCCAAAGAGAGAGAAGCACGGCCTGAGAGAGGAGCAGGGGGTGGGAGAGGGCACCTGGGGAAGGTGCCCTTGCTCACACGAGCAGTGGGTACCCTCGTGTGGATGGTTCTCGTGTGGTTGTGGGCTGGAGGGAACCACTGGCTACACTCCAGGTCTTCCTCGGGATGCTCTGCCCATCATCTTGGCTTCCTCTCTGTTGCCAGGATACATGTGGATAGCATCCTGCCTCACTGCGGGGTCCAGAAGCAGCCTCTGCTGCTGTGAGAGTCACCTCTCATACCTCCCCAGTGGAGAGGGCCCATCTGAGCCAGGACCACCAGCCGACACCACCATCAGGGCTCAGAGGCTCCCCAGGTATTCCTGTGCAACATGCGTGCTGATTTGCAAAACAGGGCCTGCTTTATGAATAGGCACGTTCAGTTGAGTCCTGTGTCCATGGCTGTGAGGTTAACTGTATCTGCAAACAGATCTCCAGGGGAGCTGGTTAAAAAGGCCGATTCCAGGCTGACCCCACATACTTGGAAGCTTGATCAAATCTAACCCTTACTTGGTGCCAAGAATGACCCTCTGCACTTTACACGTGTTAATTCACTCAGACCTGACAACTCTATGAGGCAGATGCTACGATTATTGTTCCCCTTTCACACATGAGGAAACTGGCACAGAGAAGGTGGGTAACTTGCTCTGGCCACACAGCTCATAAGTGGTTGGTCTCTGAATCCAGACTGCACAGTTCCAGAAACCTCTGTCCAGCCAGTTTGAGAACCTGCTGTCTCAGGTAGAGAAGTTGTTCTACTCTCAGGAATGGCTTTTCAATTACTGGGCTAATTAGAGTTCATGAGCTTAAAGAAAACCTCATTCATCTATAAAATTCATATTAACCCCATAAACATGCTTTTTCACCAGAAAGAGCTGAAAAGTTACATCTACACAAAAACTTTCATGAAGATGTTTACAGCAGCTTTGTTTATAATTGCCAAAAGTTAGCAGCAACCAGAGAAGGCAGTGGCACCCCACTCCAGTACTGTTGCCTGGAAAATCCCATGGATGGAGGAGCCTGGTGGGCTGCAGTTCATGGGGTCGCTAAGGGTCAAACACGACTGAGCAACTTCACTTTTACTTTTCACTTTCATGCATTGGAGAAGGAAATGGCAACCCACTCCAGTGTTCTTGCCTGGAGAAACCCAGGGACGGGGGAGCCTGGTGGGCTGCCATTTATGGGGTCGCACAGAGTTGGACACAACTGAAGCGACTTAGCAGCAGCAGCAGCAGAAGCAACTAGATGCCCTTCAGTGGGTGAGTGCATAAACTGTATTGCTTGTAGAGAGTGGAATATTATTCAGCACTAAAGAGAAATGAACCATCAAGCCATGAAAAGACATGAAGGAAACTTAAGTGCATATTACCAAGTGAAAGAAACCGATCTGGAAATTCTGCGTACTGTAAGATTCCAACTGTATGACTTTCTGAAAGATGCAAAACTATGGAGATGGTAACAATATCAGTGCTTATGGGTGGATAGAAGGAAAGGGGGGGTGAATGGGCAGAACACAGGATTCTTGGAGCAGTGAAAGTACTCTGTATGATGCTATAATCATGGATCCCAGCCCTACATTGGTCCAAACACAAAGAATAAACCCTAATGTAAACTATGGACTTTGAGTAATAATCATTTGTCAGTGTAAGTTCATTGACGGTAACAAAAGTACCACAACATTGGAGTGTGTGGATAATGAAGGAAGCTGTGTATTTAGAGGGGTGGGGAGTAAATAAGAAATCTGTGTACCTCCCATTCAATTTTGCAATGAACATAAAGTTGCTATAAGATATAAAGTTTATTTAAAAAAAAATCATGGTTCTCGGTTGATTAGCCACCTCACTGTACCCTAAGTGGGATGGAGTTATCTTTCCAAACTCTGTAAGAAGCTTCTGAACCCATGTGGGAATCATTTACCATTTTGAGACTCTGATGATAGTATGGGTTCTCTCCTCATAAAAAGGCACTTACACACAAACATGCTTGCACCTTTCATGTGTACTAAGCAGGGATCCTCAGGAAACCTATAAACCCCAGATTGAGAACCCCAATCTCAACACATTAATCCTCCCTTAGCTGTACCCTCTTGCTCTCACCTTTGCATCTCTTTTAAAATTCTTGGTCAGAAAGAAAGAATACCTAGGAAAATTATTTGGTTGGAGGCAAAGTAATTAAGGCACAATTTTACTTTTCCTTGGTGCTTATAAACATTCATCTTAATTAAAGTGCTTTAATGAGACTAGAGCTCAGGGCTGCCAGGAGATAGGATGAGACAGGGATTATGAAAGGTCATTGCTCACTGAACCTAGGATGCTTAGCCCTGAAGTGACCTTGCCTTGGGTAAGTTTAAAAAGATTCTTCCTGGCAGCAGATGTGGGTATTTGCTTTCTCTTTGAAGTTAGTTTTCACCATAAACTGTATTACTGTGTGTTATTCAGCGAATGTTCAATTAAGAAATACCTGGCGATAGTCAGTTTTATATGTCAACTTTGCCAGGCTCTGGTGCCCAGCTTTTTTTTTTTTTTTTTCATGTCATCATTTTTAAAAGTTTTTTTTTTAATGGATGATAATTTGTTTACAATATTGTGTTAGTTTCTACCATACATCAACATGAAACAGCAATAGGTTTACCTATGTTCCCTCCCTCATGAAACTCCTTCCAACCTCCCACCCCATCTCACCCACCCCGCTAGTTGTCACAGAGCACCAGGTCTGAGCTCCTTATATCATATAGCAAATTCCCACTGGGTGTTCAATTACTTAATCAAATACTAACCTAGGTGTTTCTGGGAAGGTATTTGTAGAAGTGGTTAACATCTACATAAGCTGATCTTAAGTAAATTACCCTTGATAAGACGGATGAGCCCCATCCAGTGAATGGAAAGGCCTTAGGAGTAAAAACTGAGAAAAAGAAATTCTGCCTTGAGACTATAGGATCAGCTCCTGCCAGAATATCCAGCCTCCCAGGAAGACCTATCAACTTTGGACTTGACAGCCAAACTGCATGAAAGTGAAGCCACTCAGCCATGTCTGATTCTTTGCTACCCTACAGACGATAGCCCACCAGGCTCCTCCATCCATGGGATTCTCCTGGCAAGAGTACTGGAGTGGGTTGCCATTTCTTTCTCCAGGGGATCTTCCCAACCCAGGAGTCAAACCCAGTTCTCTCACATTGTAGGCAGACACTTTACCATCTGAGCTTTTTAAGAAAAAAACCTTAAATGGATAGATTGGTGAATGGATGGATCCACTGATCAATCCAAAGATAGATTTGGATTTACCTACCTGTCAATTGATTGAGCTATCCATCCATCTATTTACCTATCCATCCACCCATCCATCTGCATGTCTCTCCCATTGACTTTATTTCTTTTGAAGAACCTTGAATGATACACAGCCCAAAGAAGCCAGCAATCCATATGGGTGACAATCGGTCCCTAAAAAATGAACGATCGGCTATCAAATGCCACCTGCTTATGCACACCCCATGCTCAGAGCTCCTGGCCCCTGGGAGGAGAGATGTGAGCTCAGAATGGGGAGCCAGGAGGCAGGCAGTCCCCTGGGTGCTCCTCCAGCTTTCTCATGCGGTGGTCTCCCTGGGCCAGTGCGGCAGGTGAGGGGTAAGGAGAGTTTATTTAAAACGCAGACTCACCTCCCAAAGTTCTAAATCTATGGGTCTGGGCTCAGACTCCTGCCTTGGAACAATCCCTCAGGTTGATTCTACAGCAGGTGACCCTTTGAGAAGCAGAGCTTACAGGATGGCCTTTAAGTCCCAGACCAGACTGGAGTCTGGCCTCCACTCCCAGGACTTCCTCATCAGCCCTTCCAGTTCCAAAGCTGGGAGCAGGGGATGTAGCTTTCAGCCCTCTGGGTGTCTGGACAGGTTTAGTGGCCTGACTGTGCCTGTTTAAGTACCTGACATCCAAGTACTTAAAACTGGAGAAAGCAAATGCTGGGCTCTGTGGCTTTCACAGCAGAGCCATCAAGCTTATGGACTCTTAGACCAGACTGCCTTGGGTTCAGATCTCAACTTGGTCTCTTACTGAGTCTTCTTCTTCCCCTCCTCCTCCTTTCCCTTCTTCTTCTTTACAACTATTTTTATAGCCACATGGCACCTGATTTCTCTTCTCCCACATTTGAGGTACAACAGAGTGCACTTGCTTAACTTGCCAATCCAGTGGCCTTTCTGGTCTTCCTGCTACAATCCAAAGTTTAAACAGTAAAATATAAATGCTTTGGTCCTAAGATCCTGGGGGACGGTTCACAGTTTGATATTGACCTGTAAGCATAAAACCCTACTTTATGCTGCAAACCTCACTGAGCAAGACAGAAAGGAACCCAGGACTCATGCCAGGCACTGGCCCGACAGCCACCACCAGCCTGGGACTTTCCTTCCCATGATCAGCGCCTCCCCCTACCCTGCAGCTGCACGAGGGGTAGCTTTCTTTGCCCCTCCTCCAGCAGAGGGGTGCATGTTCTCAGCAAATGCTGCTGGCCTGCGTTTGTGAGTGATGAATAGGGCTGACCTAACGTTGCCCTGGAGCTGAATTAAAGTCTCTCCTGGGAAGAGAGTGGTGGGGGTGCAGGCTGGGTTTCTGGGACAGAGCAGGGAGGAAAGTGGAGATGGGGTGGTCATAAAACATGAAGGTAGGAGACTCTGTGTTTGTTCAGGTGACGGAGATCTCCCAGGCTGGCCCCTGGACGGTACCGGGGCCCCCTTTCCCTTCTAGCACTTGCTCCCTCTTGACTCCCCTTACCTCTGGCCTCTCCTACAGACAGGCTGGGAAAACGTCTGGAAAAACAGTCCTGGGCTGCTCTAGTTAGTGAAAGAGGCCATGCGGAGTCTGTTTAGCTTTTTAGTTCTGATTTTATCTTGTTTATAAAATCCATCTGGAGAGGGGAGGGAAAGGGGAGTGGGCCCTGGGGAATAAGTAACTTCTGACTGCTGGGAAGAAGTGGCATTGTTCCTGGGCCTGGGGCTTGCTTTGCCTGTCACACAGCTCATAGCCTCTCCTGTGGGGAGCCTGTCTGCTTATCTGAGAGCAATTCAGAGGCAGCCTTTCTAGCTTTAGCTACTCAGCTAAATGTCACTCCCTCCAAGAAGCTCTCTCCAGGCTCCTCAGGTTTTCAACTCTTCCCCTCATGGAATACATGGAGTTGTAGTTACAGGTTTATTATATGACTTCATCTCTAAAATAGCATCCCAGGTCCTCCAAGAGCAGGAACTAAGACTTGTTCTTTTGTAAATCCTAAGGTCTAGAAGAATGCTTTTCACAGAGTAAGGAAGAGTGAATAAATGGAGGGATGAATGTGTCAATGATTGGATGGATGGATGGATTGATGGGCTGACAGATGGATAGATGGACAGACGGATGGATGGATGGAAAGATGAATGGATGTATAGGCGGGTGGAGAGGTAAACAGAGAGGTGAATAGAAGGATGGATGGGAAAATTTTATAGACTTGCCTCAAGGACTACCAACATTTGCTGTCTCTCTGAGTTGTCTTTGAATATGGTGCTAAAATGATTCCCTTGCCTTCAGCTCACATGAATTAGTGATCAGTACAATAAGCATAGGAGGAGTGATGGACTCCTAAAATATGGTTCCGGGAGATCTGGCCTGTGTTTGCTCCTCCTCAGGGATTCTGCCTAGCACAGGTTGGGTACTTGTCTCAATTGGAAGCAGCTGTATCTGCCCCATTTCTCAAACTCCCCCATGGAATATCTGCCACGGCAGACTTGACCAAGTGCATCACGGCTTTAGGGATCAGAAACAATTTTGCAGCATCCTTTATGAATCTCTCAGGTGGTGGGAGAAAATGACTCCCTCTTGCTAAGATGGAACATGGTATTTAACAAAGATTGCTGGGTTGGAAACCAGGACATCCACTCCTGGCCTGGTTCTGCCACTGATTTGCTCTGGGATTTGGGGGCCAGTCACTTTACCTCACTAGACCTCAGCCTCTTTGCAAAAAAAAAAATAAAAATGAGGACTGTACCAATGCCAAGATCAGCAGGCTCCAGAGAGAGACAAAATGTCTGGAAACCAGGCCCTGGACCTTGACCCTCATGACTCGGGGGACTCTATCAGTCCTCCTGGTCTGCCCATGCTCTGCCAAGGACACTCCCAGTGGGTTGGACACAGCCAAGACGAGGCTGTTTAGCACCATGGTTACAAGCTCTAGAGCTCTGCAGCCTCGGGCAAGTTCCTTAATCCCTCTGGGCCTCACTTTCCTTCTTTCTGTGAGATGCAGTATGCCTGCACAGTTGCTTCTGTCGCATCAGACTCTTTGCAACCCTAAGGACTGGAACCCTCCAGTCTCCTCTGTCCATGGGATTCTCCAGGCAAGAATATTGCCATGCCCTCCTCCAGGAGACCTTTCCTGACCAGAGATCAAACCTGTGTCTCCTGCATTTCCCTCTTTGCTGGTGGATTCTTTATCACTGAGCCATCAGGGAAGCCCTAAGGTGTCCTAATGATGTGCTAATGGTCCCCCCACCCACGCCCTGCCCCCAACACTTCCAGCAGGGATTAGATGGAAAATGCAACACACATGAAATGCCTCATGCAGCGAGCCTGGAGGGACGTGAGTGTCACCACAGAGGCTCTGGGAGATGATGGTGGCCGTGACTCCTGGCCTTCCAATCCTGGGCCTTCCCCAGGTGGGGCTCAACCCCAGGATGCTGAGATCTGTGGGTCCTGGCTTCTAAAGTGCATTCAGCTGCCACACTACTCGTGTGAATCTGGGCTGCAGTCAGAAACCTGGTGGCTTGAATGAAACCCTCGCCTGGATAAAGAGAGCCCAGCTGTAAAGGCCAGTCCTTAGAAGGCAGGAGCAGGGCTTCTGGTCGCCCAGGTGCCTCTTTGTCTACTCCCTCCCTCTGTCCCTGTGTCTCTGTGGGCGCTTTCATCTGAGCAGAGGGCCTCTGACCTCTGACCGGGAGGTGGCTGCCCACCGCAGGCTTGGTGATCATGCAAAACATCAGGAGAGCCGGAGACTCCTGGGCCTAGGAGGGCTGCTTTCGCACAGAGGGCTCTGAGGAGGCTGCTGCCCCACCTCTGATCATTTTGAGAATGGCTTTGTCTCCAGCCATCAACCCTTTGGCAGCCAGGCCCTTGAATGCCTTGGAGTAACAGGGCAGCAAAGCAGGCCGTTGTTGAAGGTGACAAAGGCGCCTGTCCCCAGGGGGCTGGGAAAGCAGCCCTGCGTTGGAGCTGGAGTCAGCTCGGGCCATCCTAATGGAAGACCACCACGTCCATGCATCGTCCCACGAGTCTGGAGGCTGAAATGAGGAGGCCCAAGGGTTCCTGGCAGCGGGGAGGGAGAAGCTGCTCCAGGCCCCTCCTCTAGCTTCTGGGGCTTTCTGGGCTCTCTTCGGTGTCCTCGGCTTGGAGATGCACCACTGCCTTATCTTCACGCAGCCTTCAAGGGGCCCTCCTACTCCAATCTGACCTCATTGTAGCTAACTCCATCCACAACAACCCTAGGTCCACACATTGGTCACATTCTGGGGTCCTGGGGGTTAGGGCTTCTGCATGTGAAATTGGGGGAGAGAGAAACAATTTAACCCCAAACAACTAGCTTTTCTATAAGGAGGGGGCAGTATTGGGTTCATTTACAGCTGAGTTTCAAAGCTCATGGGAGACAATCCCTGTTTCCTCTCTGTGTAGAAAGGAGCTCGGAGGTCAAGGCAGTCTACCTTCTGCTGATGGATCGCCTCTCACATCCAGGGCGGTGACTGTCTCTTCTGAGTTTGAATACATATAGAAAGAGGAACTGACTCTTATCTTCCCCCTCCTTGGACCGTTCTTCAGTGGACCTCAAATCTTTCCCAGTAGCTCCATCCCTTGTCCTCAGCTCACACACATGCTCAAGGATGTCTTCAGCATCCCTCGTCTCAGCTTCAGATCATGGCAATAAGCATAGGAGGACTGAGAGCTTCCAGCTATTGTCACTGTAACACTGAACAAACTGACTGTGCCACCAGGCCCCGTGGCTGGGAGAAGTGCCCTGGGCTGGCACTGGAAGATTCTGAAGGGACCCTGTCTTTGTGATCCACTCCAAGAACTTGACAGATGACTTTGGACTGGTCACCTGGCCTCAACAAAATGAGATGTTGCAAGCAAGTCAGTAGGGCTGCTTCCGTGGTGCTAGTGGTAAAGAACCCACTTGTTAATGCAGGAAACAAGAGATGCAGGTTTGATCCCTGGGTAAGGAAGGTCCTTGGAGGAAGGCATGGCAAGCCATTCCAGTATTCTTGCCTGGAGAATGGGTGCACAAGCAGGCAGTAAAGCAAGGCATGCGAGGGTGGGCAGGCCTGGGGTGGGCTCTAGGAGGAGTCAGGTGAGCTGCGGCAGAGCCCAGGAGGGTGGACCCACAGGCTCCCGCCATCCAGCTGGGTGACCACAGGGAGGTTACTCACCCACTCTGGCTCCCTAATGTGGGGCGTGGGCACAGAGCACCTGCCCAAGGGTTTCTTGAGGATGATGCTCAGTGCAGTCAGCACAGGGATGGACATAGTCAGGAAGCAGGAGGCCCAACTTGGAGTCCTCTCCAGGACACTAGGCACCCTGACCTGGGCCCAGTCATCAGCTCTGCGTGTGTCCCTCTTTCCTCCTTAAAGTGGAGTTGATGATAGCTGGGTCTGAATTGAGGAAACCCTTGCAATATGATCTGAAAATGAGGAAATGCTATACAGTGTATTATTATCTCCTTGGATTCCAAGCCTTGGGAGGTGATAGTCTTGCTCCACACTTTGTTGGACCATGACTGTTTACAATACGTTTGAAGGCAGTTCACAGATTTGCACTTTTTCCATGTTGATTACTGAAGGTCTGTTTTCTTACTTTAACTATGCTGTGTTTTCTTGGTCATTCATGTTCCTGGTAGGTGTGTTTTGTTCCATACATTTGAGCAAGCGGTCCATAGAGTAGCCCAGAGTTGGACACAACTGAAGTGACATAGCACGCACACCCATTTGATATGGAGAGATCTTCACCAGCCAACCATTCTTAACTGGAGGTGAGATAGAAGCCAGTCCATCGGGGAGCCCTGGTGGTGTCCCCAGATATCTGACGATAACTGCATGAGTAACCCTAGGCGTGACAGCAGAGGTTCCCAGCTAGGTCCAGCCCAGTCTGCAGAGCTGTGAGCAAAGGTGTGACTGTTGGTTGTTATCCTAAGTCACTAAGTTTTGCTGGGTTAGCTCCCCAGCCCCCTGTAGCCCCTCTGAAGAAGGCGGAAGGGGCAGGCAAAGGTCTTGAGTCACAGAGGGAAGGAAGGGAGGCAGGTATGCAAGTCCCTCCTGTTGAGTTCTCCCAGCCTGAGCTCCCAGGATGAGCCCTCCAAACAGCTCACTGCCTTCTGCGGGGCTCTGTCTTGCTCTGTCTCCACACACTCCAAGCTCGGAAAGACCTGGACCAAAGCCTTGCTCCACCCTCTCCTCACCCACCTCTACTGACAAACTGACTCCTGACAGCTGCTTCTCGCTTGGCCAGCCGTGAACGCATCACCATGGAACACTCGAGCTGAAAGACCAGTTTTTCACTTGAGATCTCTGTGGCCCGGCAGGGTTGGGCCAAAATAAACTTTAAAAAAATCAATATTAGCTTTGCATTTATCTGACATAAATTTGTTTCATCTAAGATATTAAATCATTTACAAAGTCCCTCCAGAAATGATGTACTTTCTGTCCTTCCATGAAAGGCAAGCAATCGGGAAGTTTTTTTTTTTAATTGGAGGATAACGGCTTTATAATGTTGTGTTGGTTTCTGCCATAAGTATATGTATGTCCCCTCCTTCTTGAACCTCCCTTCTACCCCACCCCCCACCCCAGCTCTCTAGGTTGTCACAGAGCACTGGGTTGAGAGTTACACAGCATCTTCCCACTAGCTGTCTATGTTACATATTGTAATGTATAAAGATCGTAATGAATTGAATCTTAATGTGTAGATCTTAACCAACCAGATTACTATGATGGGTTGGTTAGTCACCCAGAGCCAGACATTCTGCAGTGTGAAGTCAAGTGTGCCTTAAGAAGTACTAGTGTTAATAAAGTGATGAAATTCCAGCAAAACTATTCAGATCCCTAAAGGATGATGCCATCAGGGTTTTGCATTCATTATGTCAGCAAATTTTGAAGACCCAGCAGTGGCAACAGGACTGGAAAATGTCAATCCTCCTCCCAGATCTCAAGAAGGGTAGTACCAAAAAATGTGCTAACCATCAGACAATTGCCTCATGTCCCAAGCTAGTAAGGTCTTACTTAAAATCTTGCATGCTAGTCTTCAACATTATGGGAACCAAGAACTTCCAGATGTCCAAGCTGGGTTTAGAAAAGGAAGAGGAACTAACTGCCAACATTTGCTGGATTATACAGAAAGCAAGAGAATTTCAGAAAAGCATCTATCTCTGTTTCATCGACTATGCTAAAGCGTTTGATTGTGTGGGTCATGATAAACCGTAGAAAGCTCTTAGAGAGATGGGAGTAGCAGGCCATCTTACCTGTCTCCTGAGAAACCTGTATGCAGATCAAGAAGCAAAGGAACCCAGTATGGAACAACTGATTGGTTCAAGATCGAGAAAGGAGTCCAACAGGGCTCTCTGTTGTCACCCTGTTTCTTTAACTTATTTGCTGAGCACTTCATGAGAAATGCCAGGCTGGAGGAGTTACAAGCTGGAATCAAGATAGGTGGGAAACATCAACAACCTCAGATAGGATGATACCATTCTATGGCAGAAAGCAAAGAGGAACTAAAGAACCTCCTGATGAGGATGAAGGAGAAGAGTGAAAAATCTGGTTTAAGACTAAATATAAAAAAACTAAGATCATGGCATCCGGCCCCATTACTGCATTTCAAATAGAAGTGAAAGAGGTGGAAGAAGTGACAGATTTCCCCTTCTTGGGCTCCAAAATCACTGCCGATGGTGACTGCAGCCATGAAATCAGAAAACAATTGCTCGGGAAAAAAGTGATGACAAACCTTTCAAACAGTGTGTTGAAAATCAGAGACATTAGTCTACTGACAAAGGGCTGTATAGTCAGGGCTCTGGTCTTCCCAGTGGGCACACATGAGTGTGAGAGCTGGACCATAAAAATGGCAGGATGCCAAAGAATTGATGCCTTCAAACTAGTGCTGGAGAAGACTCCTGAAAGTCTCCTGGACTGCAAGGAGATCAAGCCAGTCAATCTTAAGGGAGATCAACCCTGGATATTCATTGGAAGGACTGATGCTGAAGCTGAAGCTCCAGTATTTTGGTCATCTGATAGGAATAGACAACTCATAAGAAAAATCCTTGATGGTGGGAAAGATTGAGGGCAGAAGGAGAAGACAGTGGCAGGGGATGAGATGGCTGGACAGCATCATGGATGCAGTGAACATGAACTGAGGCAAACTCCGGGAGACGGGGAGGGACAGGGAGGACTGGCATGGGGCTGCAAAGAGTCAGATATGACTGGGCAACTGGGCAATGTCTCAATTCACGCCACCCTCTCCTTCCCTTGTTGGGTCCGCAAATCTGTTCTGTATGTCTGTGTCTCTATTCCTGCCCTGCAAATAGATTTTTTTTAAAAAGAAAAGATAAAAAAACACTATATAATAGTATGCCAGAATCAGTCAGTCAGTCAGTCAGTTCAGTCGCTCAGTCGTGTCCGACTCTTTGTGACTCTATGAATCGAAGCATGCCAGGCCTCCCTGTCCATCACCAACTCCTGGAGTTCACTCAGACTCACGTCCATTGAGTCAGTGGTGCCATCCAGCCATCTCATCCTCTGTTGTCCCCTTCTCCTCCTGCCTCCAATCCCTCCCACATGAGTGTTTTCCAATGAGTCAACTCTTCGCATGAGGTGGCCAAAGTACTGGAGTTTCAGCTTCAGCATAGAAGGCTAAAAACCATGTTTTTCTAGCAAAACAAGAGATAGTCTAATTAGAGTGTCTAGCTAATGGAGATTAACAAAATCTTTTTGGGAAAATCTATGGCCATGTGAAGAGCCATCCATGTTTGAGAACTCTTATCTCTGGGAGGGGAAGGGAGTGGCTCCCAGAGTTGAGCTGACTGGGGTCACAAGGCTACCCCACCAGCCTTTGCATTTTTCCCAAAGAGGAGGCTGTGGTCCAAGTGGTAACTGATGTTAGGTCTTTTGTCTGAATTAACTCAGTTCTCTAACAGCTCTGCGTGGAGAGTTAGTATCCCCACTCTAGAGAGAGACAGAAGCTGAGACACAGCGCAACATGGACTGTAGGGGTCCCTGGGTTACTCCTTGTGCAGCAGCAACAAAGGCTTCCTGGTGGCTCAGCTGGGAGAGTCCACCTGCAATGCCGGAGACCTGGGTTCGATCCCTGGGTTGGGAAGGTCCCCCGGAGAAGGGAATGGCTACCCACTCCAGTATTCTGGCCTGGAGAATTCCACGGACTGTAGTCCATGAGATGGCAAAGAGTCGGACATGACTGAATGACTTCATGTCACTTCACTCCACCAGAAACAAAAGCGTCACAGACAGAATTTTAGGTGGCCTCCCTCCTGAGCATGCAGGAGACCTAAGCTAAGCTTGCCTCCATCTGGAAGGCAACACGTGCTTGGATGTGAACCAATGGTTAGAACATGGAAAAAAGAAAAGGGCAAAGATGGGGCTGACAGAAGGGCCGGGGGCAGCCTCTGAGAGTGTCCCCTGCTCCCACGGGCCCTTGCTGTGATCCCAGGAGACAGGCAGGTGGACAGTTTTTGTGAGGCCTCCCAGAGAGGCTGGTAAGGCCTAGTGGGGAGCTTCAGGCTCCGTGGACCAAAGGCATCATCCCCCAGGTGTCAACTCTCTTTGAAACCCTATTGCTCCCTGGGGGCGATGGTATCCTTTTGGGCTGTACTTAAGTCTCCACCTTCTCCTTTGAGATGGCACTGTAATTTGCTCACTTTCTCTCTCTCCCATGAGCTGTGGCCTTTTCACGGTGGCCCACAAATGTTGATCTCATAAGGGCCCGCCATTCCCATCCCCTCTTACCCCAGTAAAGGAGGAAAGGAAAAGTCCTGAGTCTATTGCAGAAGGAGGTGCCTGGACTGGATGCACGGCAAGGATGGCAAAAGAACTCAAAACTGTTATCTGTGGGCAGAAGGCAGGAGCCCCAGGGGCCTGCCTAGTCCCAGCAAGGATGCTGTCCTTCTTCATGATGCTCGGACAGCTGAGTTCTCTGGAGTTTGGCTCCCTCATCTTTAACAAAGATTGAGCACCTCCAGGCACCCTCAGGGTGGCTGAGAAAATGAAGAGGACAGATGCCTGAAGATCAAATGTTTTAGAGCCCACGGTATTCTTGCAAACACACAGCATTGTCAAGGGTGCCTAGTAATTTGGAGATGGGACCAGGCTCATGGACCAACTGCTCTGTATTTCTTTCTTTTTTAATATTCTTTTTAAAATTTTATTTTTAATTTGTCTGCTCTGGGTTTTAGTTGCTGCATGTGGGATCTTCATTGTTGAATGCAGGCGTGTGGGATCTAACTCCCTGACCAGGGATTGAACCGGGGCCCTTGCATAGGAAGAGCAGAGTCTTAACCCCCAGACCGCCAGGGAAGTCCCTGCCCTATATTTATTTAATTAAACAATTAATTTATACCCTGCCTTCTTCTAGAAGGTATTATAATGGAGCAGCTAAAAATCTCCATCAACATAATTTCTGTATTCCAGAAGTTATTAATTTTTAATTTTAGAAAATATAGATTTTAAAAATGCCAACCATCCCCTCTCTTCACCTCCATACTCATTGTATCCATTTTTTTATTCATTCTTCTGGACTTTTTTTTTCTTCTTCTTTTTCTGTGCATCAATATACTTTTAAATATTTACTTAATGAAGACAGGATCTTACCAGATGATTGTTCTTGAGCTTTATTTTTTACCTTGTAAATTGAGAATACCTTTCAATGTCTATAAATCTATATTTGCAATTGTAATTTTTAGTGGCTCCTAGCGTAAGACTTATAAGACTCTTAGGAGTCTGTAATAAGACTGTGCATACACTTGAAACAAATCTTTTATTATTTTATCTACTATTTTTTTCTAGTTTTCCATTACTATATATGGTAGTAGGTTAAATATCTTTATGCAGAGTGTGGACAGAGATCTAAAGATAAATGAAACAGTGAAAATGAATCGTGGTTTTGCCCACCGTATTCCCTTGCCTACCTCAAACTAGAAAATAAAAATGTGCTTAGTTGCTCAGTATGTCCAACTCTTTGCGACACCAAGGACTGTCATAAAAAAGGTTCAGCCAGAATCTGGTTTATCTACTATGATTCTCCTCCAGTCTATTTTTGAATATCAAATGTATTTCTTTTTTATTTTCATTGAAGTATAGTTGATGTACAATATTATGTGTTCAGTTCAGTTCAGTCACTCAGTCGTGTCTGACTCTTTGCAACCCCATGAATTGCAGCACGCTAAGCCTCCCTGTCCATCACCAACTCTCGGAGTTCACTCAGACTTGCGTCCATCGAGTCCATAATGCCATCCAGCCATCTCATCCTCTGTCGTCCTCTTCTCCTCCTGCCCCCAATCCCTCCCAACATCAGAGTCTTTTCCAATGAGTCAACTCTTCTCATGAGGTGGCCAAAGTACTGGAGTTTCAGCTTCAGCATCATTCCTTCCAAAGAACACCCAGGGCTGATCTCCTTCAGAATGGACTGGTTGGGTCTCCTTGCAGTCCAAGGGACTCTCAAGAGTTTTTTCCAACAGCACAGTTCAAAAGCATCAATTCTTCGGCGCTCAGCCTTCTTCACAGTCCAACTCTCACATCCATACCTGACCACTGGAAAAACCATAGCCTTGACTAGATAGACCTTTGTTGGCAAAGTAGTGTCTCTGCTTTTGAATATGCTATCTAGGTTGGTCATAACTTTTCTTCCAAGGAGTAAGCGTCTTTTAATTTCATGGCTGCAGTCACCATCTGCAGTGATTTTGGAGCCCCCTAAAATGAAATCTGACACTGTTTCCACTGTTTCCCCATCTATTTGCTATGAAGTGATGGGACCAGATGCCATGATCTTCGTTTTCTGAATATTGAGCTTTAAGCCAACTTTTTCACTCTCCACTTTCACTTTCATCAAGAGGCTTTTCAATTCCTCTTCACTTTCTGCCATAAGGGTGGTGTCATCTGCATATCTGAGGTTATTGATATTTCTCCTGGCAATCTTGATTCCAGCTTGTGCTTATATGTTAAAGGTGTACAATGTAGTGATTCACAATTTTTTAAGGTTATACTCCTCAAAATGTTCAGTATGTCCTGATAGCTTGTTTTATATAATTTATAATCTAATAATTTATATCTCTTTGTCCCCTATCTCTATATTGCCCTTTCTCCCCACCAGATACAAAGAGATGACTCACTGGAAAAGACCCTGATGCTGGGAAAGATTGAGGGCAGAAGGAAGGGGCTGAAAGAGGATGGGATGGTTGAATGGTATCATCAACCCAATGGACATGAGTTGAGCAAAGTCTGGGAGATGGTGAAGGACAGGGAAGTCTGGTGTGCTGCTGTCCATGAGGTTGGAAAGAGTTAGACACAACTGAGTGACTGAACAACACCCTTCCCTCTCTCCTATCCTCACAACTGTTTTTTTTCCTCTTTCTTCTTTAATTTTTAAACTACGAAAATATGATACATATTTATAGGAGACTTGGAAAATACAAAACGAAGTTATATATAATTCCACTATCAGTTCAATTTAGTTCAGTCACTCAGTATATTAAATTATTTTTTTAAGTAGTATAACTCTCATTTTAGAAGAAAAGCTTTCTTTGCTTCACTGATGCCTAAACATGGGCTTAATTTTACCTCTTGGTGCTTTTATGCCAACACTTTTTAGAATTCCATTCTCAAAAAGAGATTTCTGGGCCAAAGGAAATGAATCTTTGCAAGACTGTGAAGAGTCAATACCTAATTGCTTTCCAGAAATGATGTTACAGGTTTATATTTTTTAGAGGTGAACCTATTTTTCCACATCCTCTTTGCTAATCTTTTAGACCAAAAGTAGTTTTGCTTTGTTTTCATATGCTTTCTATTGACTAAGGAGGTTGAATCTTTTTTTTTTTTACACTGATTGTGTGCACTCATTGTAGCAATAGAGAGTTCTTATTCTATCTCATTTACTTTATACTACACTATTTGCCTCTTTCTTTCACCAGGTATCCCTTTATATTTTAAGATACTAAATCCTATGTATGTCACATATCACAGCTAATTTCCCAAATGTAATTTATCATTTATGTTTTTTCTTTCTTTAAAACTCTAAGACTAAAATTTTTATTATAGTCATTTCTCCGAGTATGCTACTTTATTGATATTTGAGACCATGTGCAAGTTATTACCATGGATGTTATGAAGAGGAAATCCTGCTTTATTTTTTCCAAATGGTTAGCCAGTTATTCCAAAATGATGTATGGACTGGTTCATTCTTCTCCACTTAGTTAGAACTCCATCTTTATCATATTTGATTATTTATAATAAGCCGAGTTATTTCTTTACTTTTCATTCTGTTCCTTATCTGTTTGTTCATAAGACCATATCATTCTGTTTATATTTTTGTCACTTTAAAAATATGTTTTAATATCTGATAAAAATCAATACCTCAGCTTCTTTTTAAAAACAAAACAAAACAAAACTGACCAGTTTCACATATTCTGTTGGTTCAACTTTAAAATGACTGTCAAGTTCCAAAAATAATTTTGGGGGGATAGAAATTGAAATTCTATTGAACGTATATAGGTAGTTTGGCATGGATGAATACATTTATGATGTTAAACTACTCCAATTCTATTTTTTTTTAAGTAGGCTTTAAAAAACTTAAAGTTTGTAGTTTTCTGATACTAGATTCTGTATGCCCCTTGCTTTCTTAGTATTTTATATTTTTGTTGCTACTGTGAGCAACCTCTCTCTGTCTTCACGTTTTCTTAACAACCATACAATGTTACTAGTCGGTTTGTATTCCATCTCTGTGAAGGCAGGAGAGCCTGCAGGCCATTTGAGATCATCTTTCTCCCCATTAACGTCAAAGTTGACAGTTCTGGTGGAAGGTTCCACAGGCACTTAAATTTGTTGGAAGCATCTGGGAATTCATAGTGCATTCTTTCAGAATCTCGTAACACCTCTAGATGTGATAAACCAAACCACAGCCCTCCTGGACAGATTTCCTCCTTTCCCTGGGCAGTGCGCATTCAGTTTTCTCTCCCTCTGCTTCTCAAAGGAAAATCTAAACACCCCGTTCTCTACCTGGGATGTGCAGACCAAGGGGGTCCCTGATGGCCTGTTTCACCTTCTGTGCATCTCACCTAGCACAGTGATGGGCACAAAATTAAGACTCCTAATATAAATAATTGATTTTGAACCACTTGGAGACTAGACTGTATCCAATGGTCCTCAAGGCTGGCTGAATATTAGAGTCATCTAAGGACTTTTAAATACTACTGATGCCTAGGTCCTAGCCTTGGAAATGCTAGTTCAACATATGGGATTAAGTATTAGCATATTCTAACCCCCTTCCCCCACCCCCACCCCAGGAGACTCTAATGTACCTCCAGGGCTTAGAACCACTAATTTAAATTATGGCCAACTTTTTCATCAAATTATCATTTATAAGCAGTAGAAACACACTATGATGATTTATGCAAAAAAGGGGTTTATTTAAATAATATTTAAATAATTGTCTTTGATCTTTGGGAGAGCCAAATAACAATACAAATGTCCTACATCATATTATAGATTGGTACCGCTGAGCACTGAAGAATTAATGCTTTTGAACTGTGGTTCTGGAGAAGACTCTTGAGAGTCCTTTGGACTGCAAGGAGTCCATCCTAAAGGAAATCAGTCCTGAATATGCATTGGAAGGAATGATACTCAAGCTGAAACTCCAACACTTTGGCCACCTCATGCTAAGAGCTGACCCATTGGAAAAGATCCTAATGCTGGGGAAAATTGAAGGCAAAAGAAGAAAGAGGCACAGAGAGTGAGATGGTTGGATGGTATCACCGACTCAATGAACATGAATTTGAGCAAGGTCCAGGAGATAGTGGAGGACAGGGAAGCCTGGTGTGCCTCAGTCTATGCAGTCACAAAAAGTGAGACATGACTTAGTAACTAAAAAATAGCAACAATCATGATAAAACTATTGCTCACAGCTGCACACATAGACCAAGGGGGCAGAGCTGGGTTTCAAGGAGTCGTTCTCTAGCAAAATATAATGAACTGAAAATTAGGCACAAAAGCAAATATTTAGAATGAGAGGGAAAAAATTCAAAAAACATTATTAAGGCTGATAAATACCATAAACATCACAAAATCTAGAAATAGTATGTAATAATTTATTTGCCTGACACACCTCATGTTATATTTTTCCATTTCATTTTTGGGCTATGTAAGAATAGGGTTATGAAATGTAATTTACAGTATTTTCTATAGAAAGATGAAGGCAGGAGAGGGGACGACAGAGGATGTGATGGTTTGATGGCATCACTGACTTGATGGTCATGAGTTTGAACAGTCTCTGGGAGTTGGTGATGGACAGGGAAGCCTGGTGTGCTGCAGTCCATGGAATTGCAAAGAGTTGGACACAACTGAGCAACTGAATTGAACTGACAGAGGGAAGAGATAATTCAGTCTTTATTTTACTCTGATTGACCCAGATTTCTTTTCCAGGTAACTTTTATTTTTTTTTTATTTTTTTATTTTTCTTT
>SJYC01106681.1:0-13952 GCA_006408675.1 Madoqua kirkii | reverse complement strand
GAAAGTGTTCTCCCCGTCCTATTCCTCCGCCATCTTTTTCGGTCCCCCCAGGTAACTTTTAAAATGTAGAAGAGTTTCAGATTTACAGAAGCCATAAAGATAGAGCAAAGAGCTCCTTTATACACCTCACTCATTTTCCCCTATTATGTATTTGTTAACAAATGAATCAAATTTTAAACATTATTAAATAACTCCATACTTTATTTGAATTTTATTAGTTCTTCCCTAAGCTCTCTTTTCTATTCCAGGATAACACTTCCCACTCATTTAGTCATGTCTTCTTAGACTCCTCTATGACAGTGTCTCAGATGTCCCTTCTTTGTGGTAACCTTGAAAGTTTTGAGCTTAATAGATATTTTGTGGAATGTCCCTCATTTGAGTTTGTCTGTCTTCGTCATAGTTTGATATAGAGTCTAGGCTTGGGGCAGGAAGACCACACAGATGAAGGACCACTTTCATCTCATCAGATATTAACCCTGATCACCAGCTGGCTGAATCCAAACTTGTTTTGTATTTTTTATAATTTAGAAATTTTTCTTTTGGCTTCTTACTCGTTATTGTCAACATTATAGAAAGTTATTGGATTGTTGTCAGATTTGGGAAAACTATCAAGTTTCATTTGTGATCCTGAGAGGTTCAGAAGGATTTCCCACAGATGAGTTTCTGGCTCTGTGCATTCCGTATCTGCGATTTCTCCTCCACTCTCCACACAGTACAGGACCTAGCATGAAGGACATATCGATTTGCAGCACAAGTCCTGGTCCTGAACCTTCATGACCTGAGGCTGAGTGAATCAGCACAGTGGGAGATTAAAGTGTTCCTGGAAGCCATTCTGATACCAGGTTGGATACCACATGGAAGTGCTGTACTAGACCCAGATTAAATGTATCCCCGCTCACCTTCCCCATAATTAGCTTGTCCCTCTCTCAATGCTGCAGCCACTCTAATACCAAGAGTACAAAAGACAGAGTGTTCTTGGGAGGTGAAAGAGAGTCTTAACCAATAGCAGCGAGAATATCTGGCTTTTGAAGATTTTACAAAAATGCATCAACATTTTGCTGAAATCCTCTTCTAGGTTTTGGAAGAGGCTTATTTGAGAAGAGTCATTGGAGGGATTTCTCTGGCTCCAGTGGTTAAGACTCTGTGCTCCCAATGCAGGGGCTGCAGGTTCAATCCCTGGTCGGGGAACTAAGATCCCATGTTTGCTGTTATTCACTTGCTGAGTCACATCTGACTCTTTGGAACCCCATGAACTGCAGCATGTTAGGCTTCCTTGTCCTTCTCTGTCCCCTGGAGTTTGCTCAAACTCGTTCTTTGGGTCAGTGATGCCATCTAACCATCTCATCCTTCTCCCACATGCTGTGCAACAAAAAAGAAAGAAAGAAAGAAAGAAAGTCGATTTGCAGCACAAGTCCTGGTCCTGAACCTTCATGACCTGAGGCTGAGTGAATCAGCACAGTGGGAGATTAAAGTGTTCCTGGAAGCCATTCTGATACCAGGTTGGATACCACATGGAAGTGCTGTACTAGACCCAGATTAAATGTATCCCCGCTCACCTTCCCCATAATTAGCTTGTCCCTCTCTCAATGCTGCAGCCACTCTAATACCAAGAGTACAAAAGACAGAGTGTTCTTGGGAGGTGAAAGAGAGTCTTAACCAATAGCAGCGAGAATATCTGGCTTTTGAAGATTTTACAAAAATGCATCAACATTTTGCTGAAATCCTCTTCTAGGTTTTGGAAGAGGCTTATTTGAGAAGAGTCATTGGAGGGATTTCTCTGGCTCCAGTGGTTAAGACTCTGTGCTCCCAATGCAGGGGCTGCAGGTTCAATCCCTGGTCGGGGAACTAAGATCCCATGTTTGCTGTTATTCACTTGCTGAGTCACATCTGACTCTTTGGAACCCCATGAACTGCAGCATGTTAGGCTTCCTTGTCCTTCTCTGTCCCCTGGAGTTTGCTCAAACTCGTTCTTTGGGTCAGTGATGCCATCTAACCATCTCATCCTTCTCCCACATGCTGTGCAACAAAAAAGAAAGAAAGAAAGAAAGAAAGAAAGCAAAGAGTCACTGGACTCACTGTTAACCTGGTTTTGCAAATGCCTCAGTGGATACCACTGACCTGCTTGGCCCTGGACTCCAAATGCTGCAGTTTGAACCACGGGCATCAGTGTCTCTGGCGTGCCTGCTTTGGCACTTCACCTCCTTCCAATTCACACTTTGGGCAGGTGGTTTTTGATTGGCTGAGCCTAGTTTATACAACTTGGCCCCGACTGTGGAGAAGGCTGAGGATATATATGTTTATTTGAGGTTACAGGGAGAGGGCAAGCTCTTCTAGTGCGGGATCCCCAAAACCAGAAAGGAAGCTTCATTGCTTGTATTTGCATAAAGAAACACAAAATGATGCAAAAGTGGTTACCTCTGAGGGAAGGATATGTGGGGGGCACAACTTCTTAATACGAATATTTGCATATCATTTTGAGTTTGGAAATGTAGGCATATACTATCTTGTCAAAAATAAAAGTTTTGGTGGGGAACTTCCCCGGTGGTCCAGTGATTAAGACTGGATGCTTCCACTTAGGGGGCACAGTTTCGGTGCCTGGTTGGAGAACTAAGATTCTGCATATAAATACATAAAATTGTAAAAGATAATATAATCATATTACCAAATGTCACAAATCTGGATAACTTCTCTCTTTAATCAATATTCTCACCAAGGATCAAAAGAACAACTCTGTGAAGCGTACTGCATTTAAATCTGTGTGATTTTACATCATCCATCTATCCACTCTTCCACCATGACTCCCCTAGTGGCTCAGATGGTGAAGAATCTGCCTGCACTGCAGGAGACCTGGGTTCGATCCCTGGGTCAGGAAGATCCCTTGGAGAAGGGAATGGCAACTCACTCCAATATTCTTGCCTGGAAAACCCCATGGACGGAGGAGCCTGGCAGGCCCCAATTCATGGAATCTCAGAGTCAGACATGACTGAGCAATTAACACACAGTCTCCTACCTCCTTCCTTGGCCTCTTTTGGAACCCCTCCAAATGACTCATTTTCACAAAAGCACCATGAGTTGGCAGTGATTACCCTCACTAGGGAGGGGGAGAATGGTGTGGCTTTCCCATACAATGTGGTGTAATACGACTTGGTTTCTTGTTGTGAGATTTCAGAAGAGTTTCTTGCACACAAAGAGGCCTTATCAGAGTCAAACACCACGTGGGGTACTGAGGTCGAATGAACTAGTGGAATGATTCTGAAGATTTATTCATTGCCAAAAGATGAATCTTAGGGCTTGTGAAATTGAGGGTGGGGGTGGGAGAAATCACCATTCACAGGGAAACGTGGAAGGTTCCAGAAAGTGTCCCCAACCTCTGAGATCTAATGCCTGATGGTCTGAGGTGGAGATAATGTAATCATAATAGAAATAACATGCATAATAAATGTAATGCCCTTAAATCATCCCCAAACCATCCTGCCATCTCCCCCCTTTCCTCCACTATCTGTAAAAAAATTGTCTTCTATGAAACCAGTCTCTGGTGCCAAGAAGGTTGGGGACTACTGCTTTAGGGCAATCTTTGTCCATCGAGACCAAGATTCCTCTTAAGAAGAGAAAGCCCTTGATGAGAATGATCCCTGGGAGGAGAGGACCCAGGCAGTGTGATATTCAGAATTAGCAACTTGTATGGAATAAACCTGACCAGTCAGAATATACTCCAACCATTATCTTACTGCCAGATATCCAGCTGATTTCTCAGCCCTTCCACTAATCACTCATGTCAGCATTTTCCTTCTTTTGGTCACCAGGTTTCTAGACCTTCTCCAAAGCTCAGAAACCCATGGATTCAGGAAGAGGAGGTAGAGAGACAGCTAGATCTTAACCACTATCTTTCATGGAGCAGTTGGAAGCCACCATCACATAATCTACACAGTGAAAGTCAAAATGTTAGTCTATCAGTCATATCTGACTCTTTGTGACACCATGGACTGTAGCTCACCCAGTTCCTCTGTCCATGAACTTTCCCAGGCAAAAATACTGGAGTGGGTAGCCATTCCCTTCACCAGGGGATCTTCCTGATGCAGAGGTTGAACCTGGGTCTTCTGCACTGCAGGCAGATTCTTTATTGCCTGAGCCATCAGAGAAGCCTAACTTACATAGACCCTAGACAAACAAAGAGAATGTACAGCTTCCACTCAGTGCGCATTCAGTAAATATGTTTGACTCGGGGTGGAACATAAGCTCCTTTGGAGTGAGCTTTATGGTGATATTCCTGGAACTGAATCCACTGACAAGTACATAGGAAGTGGTCTATAAATATTAAGGACAAGTTGATTAAATTAATGTGTATGGGCTCTGCCAAAGTCTTTCTATAAGGATCCTCCATTGGATTTTTAGAGATGCTCCATGCTCAGTAATACCATTCCAATCCTACATGGCCTAGGCTAAGAAATGGCAGAAGAGCCTGGTTTTGGATGGTTTCTTCTCCTGGCAGGACAGGCATGGGAACAGATCCTGCTCTTCATGAGCTTCTGAAGAATCTTCTTGAGAAAGCTCAGATTCATCTGGAGTCCCTCCTGTTTCCCACCCTAAGAAGAAGGGGAACTTGCCTTCTTTGAATGCCATATGAAACTTACCATCTACTACTATATCCAGGCTCTATTCCTGTCCATCAGCACAATTGGAGTGTCAGTTATTCTGGGTATAATATGCAGAGACGGAAAAATTCCAGGTGTCCATGTTAGTCATCACAACCAATGTGATTGCAAATATCTATTTAGTTGGAATTTTTTTAAGCTTTTCAAGTGAACCACTCCAGTCTTGTTTTTTTTAATGAAAGACCTACCTAAGCATCATAGGATAAGCACCCAGTAAGAACAAGCTCCTGATCTCTCAGCCCTGGGTGTGATTCCTTTCTTCATGTGTACTCATATTCCTTGTTCAGATTTGGGGGCTTTACTTTCTGTGATAACTCCAAGGTTGCCCTCAGGCAGAAGAGCTGTGAGATTCTGTCTGATGTTCTGCCACAGATTTGATGCACTGATACGCTCTGGGCATAGGGCCAATAATCAAGAATGAATGACTGTGTGCAGTGTAGAATTTACCTTGTCAATGCCCTGCCTGAATAAAGGTGCCTTTGCTTATTGAGAGGCCTTGGACCATGACAGAAAGTCTATGCTAACAAAGTGATTTATGGTGGGGAACCTTGAACCACATGGTATCAAAACCTGCCTTTTGGAGAAGATGGGACAAAACTCAGCCATGCAGATGTCCACCTGTGCCTACATGACTCAGCCCCAATAAAAACTCTGGACACAAAGGCTTAAGCTTCCCTGTTTAATAATACTCCATGCATATTGCTTTACATCACATTATATTATGGAGAAGTAGTTGTTCTTGGGACAACTTGCATCTAATGACTCCTGGACCCTATCCTGTACTCTCTTCCCCTGGCTGATTTTCATTGGAATCTTTTTGTATTAATGAAATGTAGCTACAAGTATAATGGCTTTTCTGAGTTCTGTGAGTCCTTCTAGCAAATTATTGCATCCTAAAGGCAGTCTTTTTGTCGAAGTATAGATTTATAGTGTTGTGTTAATTCTGAAGGCAGTCTTGTAAGTAGATAAGGTAAAGGTCCTTGGAGGAAGAGAACTAGGCAGGACTTTCTTGAAACGAGAGAAGTAATTTTTGACCTAGGCCATTTTGTGATCTAAGCCTGGCCAAAATATTTGTCCTTGAATAGGTCTAGATAATAATCTTAAGGGAACAAAAGAATGCAGAAACAAGAGGAGTAACAATAGCAAAGACAATAAATCAGTTGTAAAGACCCCCAATCAGGCTTCTCTGTGGTTCAGATGGTAAAGAATTTGCCTGTAATGTGGGAGATCCAGGTTCTACCCCTGGATCAGGAAGATCCCCTGGAGAAAGGAATGGTTACCCTCTCTAGTATTCTTTCCTGGAGAATTCCATGGGCAGAGGAGCTTGGTGGGCTACAGGCCACGGGGTTACAAAGAGTCAGACACGACTGAGCAACTATCACTTTGACTTTCAAAAACTCCCAGATCTGTTTCAACGGTAAAGATTAGCCTGACGTTTCTACCACCAGATCACTTGGAACCTAAGAAAGGATGATGTTGACCTCTTCTGACCTTCATGACTTAATCAACTAAAGCTTGGACTCTGTGGATTGCTTCCACCCTTTCATGAATACTCATATACCCCTGGCTTAAAACTCCCCCAATTTTGCTGTTTGGGGAGACACTGCTTTGGAAAAGATCCCTGGTGTTCTCCTTACTTGCTGCAAGTACTAAATCCTTCTTTCTCCCAACCTTTGTCTTGGCTGTATCTCTAACACCCACCAAGAGATAAACTTAGTTTTTGAGTAACAGTCTTGGCTCAAACTTGCAATTTGTGTCAGAGTGAGAGTGGTCTGGAAAACCCCCAACTTGTTAGTGACGAAAGTGATGGTGGTCCTGATCTCTGCAACCCTCAAAGTGGAGCCCCAGCACTAACCCACCTGCCCAGAGTTGCCATGAGAAGTGATCAGCATCTTCACCTCGGGCCTTGGACACATTCTAGTCTCACGCCTGTCCAGATCAGCAGGTCTCTTCTCAGTCATCCAGGCTGTTCCCAGCAGCCTCTTTCCACCGCTGAACTCTTGCCTGCCCTTTGCAGCCTTCACTGCTTCATCCCCAAGCCAGGGTAAGCCATTCTTCTTCTACTTAACCTCCTGTTGCAAAGTCTCCCTTTTCCATACCACTGCTTTCTCTTACCAGGTACAAACTCAAGTTCATACCTACTCAAACGAGATCTTTCTTCTGACAGCCAGTTCCCGAACCATCCAAATTCACTGTAGCTTCAGGGCTAGATGTGCCTATCAAATCAGCTTGCTGAAACTAAGTTCCAATAATCAGACATAAGGAGAGCCCATTAAAATACCCTGGGAAATTCACTATTCACCACAGAGCTACACATGGAGACCTTGATTTGAATCCTGAAAAGCAGAAGCTCTCTGAATTGAAGTGAAAGAAATGATGTGAGGTACTTTCTTGGTGATCCAGTGGTTAAGAATCTGCTGTGTAATGCAAGGGATGAGGGTTCGATTCCTGGTTAAGGAACTAAGATCCCACGTGCCATGGAACAGCTAAGCCCATGAGCTGCAACTAGAGTCAGCGCATCACAACAAAAGATCTTACACGCCACAACTAAGACCCAACGCAGCCAAATAAATAAATATTAAAAAAAAAGAAAATGCATGAGAACTGGAAAGGACAGTGCTGTAGTGTGTAGAAGGCACACCAATAAAAACTGAGAGAGAAAGTTTTCTTATTCTATTTTTTCAATAGTGATCCAATTAATACTTGAGCTAAATGCCATCTACAATAGTAGCATGTTTCTTTAAATCTCTGATTAAATGTTGGTGAAGTGCAGTTAAAAACACAATAATTTGGGTCAACTCACAAAGAATTTAATACGAGTTAGGGAAAGTTAGAATTACAGAATATAATGGAAGAAACACAGCTATATTACTTCTAAGCACTTACATAGATTTTTTAAAAATGGTAACCCAGTAGAAGTGTTATAAGCTCATTGTCTTAAGTAGACAATTTTCATATGCCATCTCACATTATTTTAATCCAGATTGCTGTTACTCAATTGCTTTAATAATGTGGAAAAGGGTTTCCATTCTTAATCATGTTAAATCTTTTTCTTCCAAGGCATGTAGGTTGCATGATAAACTTTGTAAAAGTCTTGTCCCTTATGAAGATAAAATTTGAGAAAAGAGGAGGGATGGGAAAGAAGCCTAAATCAATAAGAATTACTTGATTTGAATGAACTGGCATATTATAGGTCTACAATATCAAGAGATGACTTGCTTTCCACCACTAAAAGTAGATACATACTAACAAATGTTTAGTCCAAAAAGACACTATTCATTGCTCATCTCATTTATTTATGCAGTTTTACTTTCATGCACTAATTCATTTAGCAAACATTTCTTCAACACCTTTCTCATTTCAGGTCTTGTATTTGGTTTTGATGATTCCAAGATGCACAAAACACTATTTCTACCAGCAAGAAGTTTGCAGGGTCCAAATGATTACAGGGTGATGAATGGCTGTCTGGTGTGTTCTCAGAGAACACAGGGTCGGGATACTCTCCTTCTTCCTAACCAATATAGTTAGCTATTTCCCAGCCTCCTGTACCGTGGCATATGGTCATGTGACTTAATTCTCACAACGGAGGGTAGACAAAAGTCAAGCTGTCCACAGCCGGGCATCGGCTTTAAGAGATGGGTGTGCCCTCTCTAGTCTTTCTTTCTCTTGGAATGAGACAGAGTGATTCAGCTTTGGTCATAGATGAGGATGATGTCCTTGAGTCTGGAGGATAATGGAGCAATGACTTGACAACTTGGAAAAAATTGAGTCCCAGCCCACAAGCCTGGCACCCCTGAGTGAACAGATGGAACAGAACTGCCCACAAACCTGGCATACTCACTTTGGCACTGCTACGTGAGTGGGAGAAAAACAACTATAATTTAAAAACTACTTTATGATGGTGTCTTTTTACTTATTTTTATTATGAAAAATATCAAACATATAGCAAAGTTTAAAAAATTATACAATGGACAGCCATATGTCCACAGCTTGTATCTACCATTAACATTTTACTACAAAAAAAAAAATTATAAGCGTATCCATCTTTTCACCCAACTTATCCATCCGTCAGACTTTCTCACTTTTTGGATACAATTCTAAAAAGACACTATTCATTGCTCATCTCATTTATTTATGCAGTTTTACTTTCATGCACTAATTCATTTAGCAAACATTTCTTCAACACCTTTCTCATTTCAGGTCTTGTATTTGGTTTTGATGATTCCAAGATGCACAAAACACTATTTCTACCAGCAAGAAGTTTGCAGGGTCCAAATGATTACAGGGTGATGAATGGCTGTCTGGTGTGTTCTCAGAGAACACAGCGTCGGGATACTCTCCTTCTTCCTAACCAATATAGTTAGCTATTTCCCAGCCTCCTGTACCGTGGCATATGGTCATGTGACTTAATTCTCACAACGGAGGGTAGACAAAAGTCAAGCTGTCCACAGCCGGGCATCGGCTTTAAGAGATGGGTGTGCCCTCTCTAGTCTTTCTTTCTCTTGGAATGAGACAGAGTGATTCAGCTTTGGTCATAGATGAGGATGATGTCCTTGAGTCTGGAGGATAATGGAGCAATGACTTGACAACTTGGAAAAAATTGAGTCCCAGCCCACAAGCCTGGCACCCCTGAGTGAACAGATGGAACAGAACTGCCCACAAACCTGGCATACTCACTTTGGCACTGCTACGTGAGTGGGAGAAAAACAACTATAATTTAAAAACTACTTTATGATGGTGTCTTTTTACTTATTTTTATTATGAAAAATATCAAACATATAGCAAAGTTTAAAAAATTATACAATGGACAGCCATATGTCCACAGCTTGTATCTACCATTAACATTTTACTACCAAAAAAAAAAAAAATTATAAGCGTATCCATCTTTTCACCCAACTTATCCATCCGTCAGACTTTCTCACTTTTTGGATACAATTCAAAGTATATTGCAGACATCTGTATATGTTCCTTAGTACATTGGCATGTATATTATTACCTAGACTCCAATATTTGTTTTTCTCTTGATGAAAATTTTATATACAATGAAGTACACAAACCTTAAGTGTATAACAATTCACCCATATAACCCAAACCTGTCTCAAGAGAAAAATCATTCCATTTCCCCACATGTTTTATTAGGGTATTTCTGTTACAATAGCTTAGCTTTATTCCAACTCACTCAGAGTAATAATTTTAATAACAGTTCCATGAGTTGAACACCTTTGATGAGTCAGGAATCACATATGCAAATCTTATCTAATTTTCATAATAATGACATGAGGTGGGTATGATTAGCTGTATCCTATAGTTTAGAAAAATGAGGTTTAAGAAATTGTTCAGGTTCACCCGGCTCGTAAGCGGCAGAAGTGGGTTCTGCATTCAGGGTGTCTGCCTCCAAGGCCTCCCAACTTCTCCCCATCTTCTGGGTGACTGACCCTACGTGGGGGGCTCAAAGAAGAGGAAAACACTGAAGCTACATGTTGAGCCTCAGCCCTTGAAGACTGGGTTGACCTAAAGGACAGAGCAGGGATAGGCTTCCAGGCAGAAGGAGCATCATACACAAGGTCAATGAAACTTACAGTGCAAGCAGGAGGGTGTGGCATTTTGAGAATTACTATTGTCTCCATCCAACCAGTCCATCCTAAGTGAAATCAGTCCTGAATATTCATTGGAAGGACGGATGTTGCAGCTGAAGCTCCAATACTTTGGCCACCTGATGTGAAGAGCTGACTCATTAGAAAAGACCCTGATGCTGGGAAAGATTGAAGGTGGGAGGAGAAGGGGATGACAGAGGATGAGATGGCTGGATGGCATCACCGACTCAATGGACATGAATTTGAGTAAGCTCCAGGAGTTCGTGATGGACAGAGAGGCCTGGCGTGTTACAGTCCGTGGGATCACAAAGAGTCGGACACGACTGAGCGACTGAACTGAGCTGAACTGATTGTCTCCATCTGCCTACAGCTTATAGTAAAGATGTGAGGGTGACCAAAGATGAGAGTTAAAAGTTGACCAGGGTCCACCTGGTGATGCAGGAGACACGGGTTTGATCCCTGATTGGGACGATCCCACATGCAATGGAACAACTAAGTCTGTGCACCACAACTATTGAGCCTGTGCTCTAGAGCCCCGCAGCCATAACTACTGAAGCCCACGTGCCATAACTACTGAAGCCCACGTGCCTAGAGCCCGTGCTCCGCAACAAGAGAAGCCACTGCAATGAGGGGCCTGTGCACCACAATGAAGAGTAGCCTCCTCTCATCGCAGCTAGAGAAAGCCCTCACGGCAACAAAGACTCAGCACAGCTGAAAATAAATAAATAAAATAAAAATTTAAAAGTTGACCACAGTTGCAGTGGCTGGCTCAGCAGAGTGCACTCGGTCCTCTATGCAGTGGGGAGCCATCAAAAGATTTTAAGTAGGGAACTGACACAATTAAATTTGATTTTTAGGATACTATTTAGAATATTGTTGGTGATGTAGGGAATTATATGAGAAAGAAGCAGGAGCTAAAAAGACCTATTACGAAACAAGTGAAACAGTCCAGAGGCTTCAGGACCCAAACTAGGGCAGTCACTGTGAAGACCAAGAGCACATGTTGTGGAAACAGATCAGAGAATCCCCAATTCTGGTTAGTCTCTCTTCCCAGGCAAACTTACATCTCTTCTGTATGTGCCCTGATTAAGGACATCTCTATTAATTTTGTGATAGGGACTGCCATTGTCTCCCATGATATCTTTATTCCATTCCATAGGGACAGAAGTTTTGGCTTGAGTCAGTGCAGTTCAATTCAGTTCAGTTGCTCAGTCCTGTCCAACTCTTTGTGACCCCATGGACTACAGCACGCCAGGCCTCCCTGTCCATCACCAACCCCCAGAGCCTACTCAAACTCATGTCCATCGAGTCGGTGATACCATCTAACCATCTCATCCTCTGTTGTCCCATTTTCCTCCCACCTTCAATCTTTCCCAAAGTCACGGTCTTTTCCAATGAGTCAGTTCTTCACATCAGGTGGCCAAAGTGTTGGAGTTTCAGCTTCAGTATCCGTCTTTCCAATGAAAATTTAGGACTGATTTCCTTTAGGATGGACTGGTTTGATCTCCTTGCAGTCCCAGGACTCTCAAGAGTCTTCTCCAACACCACAGTTGAAAAGCATTAATTCTTCGGTGCTCAGCTTTCATTATAGTCCAATTCTCACATCCATACATGACTACTGGAAAAACCATAGCTTTGACTAAAAGGACCTTTGTTATCAGTTTGAGTAATCTAGATTAAAAGATTATGTTTTCCAGCCTCCCTTGTAGGCTACAATTATGACCAACCGTAGGTCAAGTTGAGTCACTGGGATGTGAGCAGAAATTGAGGGTTCAACTTCTCAAAGACACCCATACTCCCTGCTTCATCTCTTCCTCATGGGCTGGAATGTGGAGGTGATGGAGAGCCATCCCTGACAATTTGTTCAAGGAGAAGCTGCTTACGGATGGAAAAGCAAAGGATGAAAATGTCTTGGCTCCACACAGTTGAGCTGCATCCCTGCACTCCTTGTCTGGACTATTTCACGACACAGAAATAAATCTTTATCCCACTTGAGCCACTGTATTTGAGAAGATGTTATTACTGGAATCCAGTGTGAGATAGTCCAGTGTAGTTAAAGAGATAGATTCTCCCCCTGTAGATTTTACTCTTGACAACTCAAGGGAAAAATGCAGTTAGGAGAACTGATGACAAAAATATAATCCTTGCTATTAGAGAGACTGGGGGTCGGAATACAAGCATGCCATTGGCTGGGTGGCCTCAAGCAAGCTTTTTTATTTTTTTGGCCATGCCTCGGGGTTAGTGAGATCTTAGTTTCCCAAAAGGGATCCAGGAATTGAACTTGGGCCTCCTGCCGGTGTATGTGGAGACCTAACCACTGGGCCATCAGGGAATCCTCAGAAATTGAGGGTTCAACTTCTCAAAGACACCCATACTCCCTGCTTCATCTCTTCCTCATGGGCTGGAATGTGGAGGTGATGGAGAGCCATCCCTGACAATTTGTTCAAGGAGAAGCTGCTTACGGATGGAAAAGCAAAGGATGAAAATGTCTTGGCTCCACACAGTTGAGCTGCATCCCTGCACTCCTTGTCTGGACTATTTCACGACACAGAAATAAATCTTTATCCCACTTGAGCCACTGTATTTGAGAAGATGTTATTACTGGAATCCAGTGTGAGATAGTCCAGTGTAGTTAAAGAGATAGATTCTCCCCCTGTAGATTTTACTCTTGACAACTCAAGGGAAAAATGCAGTTAGGAGAACTATGACAAAAATATAATCCTTGCTATTAGAGAGACTGGGGGTCGGAATACAAGCATGCCATTGGCTGGGTGGCCTCAAGCAAGCTTTTTTATTTTTTTGGCCATGCCTCGGGGTTAGTGAGATCTTAGTTTCCCAAAAGGGATCCAGGAATTGAACTTGGGCCTCCTGCCGGTGTATGTGGAGACCTAACCACTGGGCCATCAGGGAATCCCCTCAGGCAAGCTATTTAACTTCTCTGGACCTTGCTTTGTCATCTTGACCTAATTGTTTTCTTTTGCAGAAGGGGGTAAATGGCCGTGTTACAGTGAAAGAGTAGTAAAAGTCTACCTTTTCTGTCTAGTGAAAAATCTGTGCCCAGTGATGGGCCTCCCACACATTGGTTATTGTGGTGTGAATAACTGGGGGAAGAATGTAGAGACCACCCGCCAGGAGAGGCATCTCACAACACTGAGGCCAACACTTGTTTTTTCCTCAGATCAGCATTATACCGACTTTCTGATTTTTTAAAAGAGTTAATTTTCAAAAGAGAGGTTCTAGATTTACAGTGAAATTGAGGAGGTGCAGAGATTTCCCATACACATGCCTAGCCTCCCACATTATCAACATCAGTCATCAAAATGGCATATGTGTATTTTTACCACAGGTGAACCTACATGGGCACATCATAATCACTCAAAGTCTGTAATTTTACCTTAAGGTTAACTCTTGGTATTGTCCTTTCTATGGGTTTAGGCAAATGCATAATGCCGAGTGGCCATCATTATAATATCATACGGAGTATTTTCCCTGGCCTAAAAATCATCTCTGCCTTGTCTGTACTTCTGTTCCCCTTACCCCAGGCAACTGCTGATCTTTTTTATTTTCTCCACAATTTTGCCTTTTACTAAATGTCGTATAGTTGAAATCATACAGTATGTAGCCTTTCCAGATTGGTTTCTCCAACATGACCTCCCTCCTCCCCTCCCTCCTCCCCTCCTCCCTGCCCTCTCTTCCTCCCTTCCCT
>SJYC01106678.1:0-11044 GCA_006408675.1 Madoqua kirkii | reverse complement strand
AACATTCATAAAACTAAGATCATGGCATCCAGTCCCATCACTTCATGGCAAATACATGGGGAAACAGAGACTTTATTTTGGGGGTCTCCAAAATTACTACAGATGGTGATTGCAGCCATGAAATTAAAAGGCACTTACTTCTTGGAAGGAAAGTTATGACCAACCTAGACAGCATATTAAAAAGCAGAGACAATACACTGCCAACAAAGGTCGATCTAGTCAAGGCTATGGTTTTTCTAGTAGTCATGTATGGATGTGTGGGTTGGATCATAAAGAAAGCTGAGCATGGAAGAATTGATGCTTTTGAACTGTGGTGTTGGAGAAGACTCTTGAGAGTCCCTTGGACTGCAAGGAGATTCAACCAGTCCATCCTAAAGGAGATCAGTCCTGGCTGTTCACTGGAAGGACTGATGTTGAAGCTGAAACTCCAATACTTCGGCCACCTGATGCAAAGACCTGACTCATTGGAAAAGACCCCGATGCTGGAAAAGATTGAAGGCAAGAGGAGAAGGGGACAACAGAAGATGAGGTGGTTAGATGGCATCACTGACTCAATGGATATACGTTTATGTAAACTGCGGGATTTGGTGATGCCAGGGAGGCCTGGCGCACTGCAATCCATGGGGTCACAAAGAGTTGGACATGACTGAGTGACTGAACTGAACTGAACTGAATAAAATGTTAATATCATAGGCTAAGTAAGTATATATAATGACTTGCATAAGTAGGATTTGCTGTAGTATATGTACTTCATCCACTCAGTTTATTTTTATATCCTTTGTTATCTATAAAATGATACCCAGGCCACATATAGACATGGATTATGGGGAAAGTTCTCATTGAAGACCATGCCAGCCTACATGATGCTAAAACAACAATACCACAAAACATATTCAAAGGCTGAAAGACTGAATGCTTTCTTGAAGGATCACAGCCAATGGAATGCCAGTGCACTCTGGTTGTTTTCAGCCCTATAAAGTACATTTCCTTTTCCTATAGCAGCTTTTGGATGGAGTTTTAAACATACCCAATAATATGTCAGGGCTTCCCTGGTGGCTCAGACAGTAAAGAATTCGCCTACAATGAGGGAGATCTGAGTTTGATCCTGGGTCAGGAATTTCCCTTGGAGAAGGGAACAGTTACCACTCCAGTGTTCTTGCCTGGGAAATCCCATGGACAGAGGAGCCTGGTGGGCTAAAGTTCATGGGGTCGCAAACAGTGGAGCAACTAACTGAGCAACTAACACTTTCACTTTCTTTCAATAACATGTCAATGACTTCCTTCATAGATAAGTGGGGGGAGGGTGCCCACAAAGCATTTGAAAAGAACAAAATTTGCAAAGACTGAGGTGTTTGCCCCACATTGTTGCTAAGAAATTTTGATGTCTTATCTTCAACAGTAAAAAGTAATGACACTATTTCCTTGAAGTGATAGAGGCACGTATTCAAGATTCTGGATAAATCAACAAAGTCTTCCAGTTGAGAAACTGAAATCTCAGAAGTAATCTTTCCTGGAATCATCAGTGTAATGAAGAAATGTGTTTTTAAATCTCACTTCTTGTTTTAAAGTTCATCTAGCATCTTTTTTCCTAAATAGCACTGAAGAAAAGTAAAACACTGAAATTGCTACATGTACATAACACTCTGTAAGGAGTTCAAACCAATCGCTATGATTTGATAGTCTTTGTATTTTAAAATAAGTATTATATATAAAATATTGGAGAAGGAAATAGCAACTTACTCAAGTACTCTTGCCTGGGAAATCCCATGGACAGAGGAGCCTGGCGAGCTAGTCCACGGGGTCACAAGAGTCAGACATGACCTACTGACTAAAATTATCACCACCACATATAAAATATATGCAAAATTATATATTTATTTATAACATATCACATATTGATATGACATTTTACTTATATATCGATATGTGATATACATTCAATATTACAATTTTTATTTATATATAAATATAAAATAAAAATACATACGTTTACTATTTCTTCAATACTAGATCAGGATCCAGAGACATATTATTGACCACCAATTACTCTCTGTAAATAAAGTAGTTTTGGGTTGATAATCAAGTGTAACTTTTAAAGTCCTTCATTATAATTTACATGTAATTGGTGCTCTTTCAGTATTGATTACAGCATACACTTTCTATTCCACCTCATATCTTTCAAATGACTATCAGTGAAATAAACTATCTCTTCTGTACAATGGATGCTCATTGGTAAACAGAAAATCATTAGGCACTTCTCTCTTGTAGCACATATCATGTATACACTAAGAAACAGCCTGGAATCCAATTGTACTGTAAAGCACCTGTCAACTCAAACCCCAGTGCTTTGTAGTCCCCAGTGTACACTGCATACTTTATATAATGGCCATCAGTGTCACTTGATGAAGGAACTATGCTGAAAGTTCACTCAGTTCTCTCTCCCAAGTGTATATGCCATTAACTCTGCTGCTTTGTGTGTGTGTATGCTATCTTTTCTCTTTTTCTTTCAAATTTTTATTTTTATTGGAGTATAGTTGATTCTCAATATTGTATTAGTTTAACGTGTGCAGCAAACTGAATCAGTTATATACATACATATATCCACTCTTTTTTAGCTTCTTTTCCCAAATAGGCTATCATAGAGTACTAAATAGAGTTCCCTATACAGTCAGTTCTTATTAGTTATCTATTTTATATATAGTAATATGAGTATGTCAATCACAGTCTTTCAATTTATCCCTCCCTCCACTCATACCCTAGGTAGTGAAAGTCGCTCAGCTGTGTCCGACTCTTTGAGACTTCATGAACTATTAAGTCCTTGGAATTCTCCGGGCCAGAATACTGGAGTAGGTAGCCTTTCCCTTCTCCAGGGGATCTTGGCAACTCAGGATCAAACCGAGGTTTCCCACACTGCAGGCAGATTCTTTACCAGCTGAATCACCAGGTAGGCCCAAGAATACTGGAGTGGGTAGCCTATCTTTTCTCCAGGGGATCTTCCCAACCTGGAACTAGGGTCTCCTGCAGTGCAAGCAGATTCTTTACCAGCTAAACTATGAGGGAAGCCCTGGTAACCATAAGTTTATTTTCTATATCTGTATCTCTATTTCTGTTTTGTAGATAAGTTCATTTGCATCTTTTTTTAGATTCGAAACATAAGCAATATCATATGATATTTTGGATGGACCTAGAGATTGTCATACTGAGTGAATGAAGATCATGGCATCCGGTCCCATCACTTCATGGGAAATAGATGAGGAAACAATGGAAACCGTGTCAGACTTTATTTTGAGGGTCTCCAAATAGGATCCAGAGACATATTATTGACCACCAATTACTCTCTGTAAATAAAGTAGTTTTGGGTTGATAATCAAGTGTAACTTTTAAAGTCCTTCATTATAATTTACATGTAATTGGTGCTCTTTCAGTATTGATTACAGCATACACTTTCTATTCCACCTCATATCTTTCAAATGACTATCAGTGAAATAAACTATCTCTTCTGTACAATGGATGCTCATTGGTAAACAGAAATCATTAGGCACTTCTCTCTTGTAGCACATATCATGTATACACTAAGAAACAGCCTGGAATCCAATTGTACTGTAAAGCACCTGTCAACTCAAACCCCAGTGCTTTGTAGTCCCCAGTGTACACTGCATACTTTATATAATGGCCATCAGTGTCACTTGATGAAGGAATTATGCTGAAAGTTCACTCAGTTCTCTCTCCCAAGTGTATATGCCATTAACTCTGCTGCTTTGTGTGTGTGTATGCTATCTTTTCTCTTTTTCTTTCAAATTTTTATTTTTATTGGAGTATAGTTGATTCTCAATATTGTATTAGTTTAACGTGTGCAGCAAACTGAATCAGTTATATACATACATATATCCACTCTTTTTTAGCTTCTTTTCCCAAATAGGCTATCATAGAGTACTAAATAGAGTTCCCTATACAGTCAGTTCTTATTAGTTATCTATTTTATATATAGTAATATGAGTATGTCAATCACAGTCTTTCAATTTATCCCTCCCTCCACTCATACCCTAGGTAGTGAAAGTCGCTCAGCTGTGTCCGACTCTTTGAGACTTCATGAACTATTAAGTCCTTGGAATTCTCCGGGCCAGAATACTGGAGTAGGTAGCCTTTCCCTTCTCCAGGGGATCTTGGCAACTCAGGATCAAACCGAGGTTTCCCACACTGCAGGCAGATTCTTTACCAGCTGAATCACCAGGTAGGCCCAAGAATACTGGAGTGGGTAGCCTATCTTTTCTCCAGGGGATCTTCCCAACCTGGAACTAGGGTCTCCTGCAGTGCAAGCAGATTCTTTACCAGCTAAACTATGAGGGAAGCCCTGGTAACCATAAGTTTATTTTCTATATCTGTATCTCTATTTCTGTTTTGTAGATAAGTTCATTTGCATCTTTTTTTAGATTCGAAACATAAGCAATATCATATGATATTTTGGATGGACCTAGAGATTGTCATACTGAGTGAATGAAGATCATGGCATCCGGTCCCATCACTTCATGGGAAATAGATGAGGAAACAATGGAAACCGTGTCAGACTTTATTTTGAGGGTCTCCAAAATCACTGCAGATGGTGACTGCAACCATGAAATTAAAAGATGCTTACTCCTTAGAAGAAAAGTTATGACCAATCTAGATAGTATATTTAAAAGCAGAGACATTACTTTGCCGACTAAGGTCCATCTAGACAAGGCTATGTCTTTTCCAGTGGTCATACATGGATGTGAGAGTTGGACTGTGAAGAAGGCTGAGCACCGAAGAATTGATGCTTTTGAACTGCGGTGTTGGAGAAGCCTCTTGAGAGTCCCTTGGACTGCAAGGAGATCCAACCAGTCCATTCTGAAGGAGATCAGCCCTGGGATTTCTTTGGAAGGACTGATGCTAAAGCTGAAACTCCAGTACTTTGGCCACCTCATGCGAAGAGTTGACTCACTGGAAAAGACTCTGATGCTGGGAGGGATTGGGGGCAGGAGAAGGGGACAATGGAGGATGAGATGGCTGGATGGCATCATGGACTCGATGGATGTGAGTTTGAGTGAACTCTGGGAGATGGTGATGGACAGGGAGGCCTGGAGTGCTGCGATTCATCGGGTCGCAAAGAGTCGGACACGACTGAGTGACTGAATTGAACTGAACTGAACTGTGAAGTAAATCAGACCGAGAAAGACAAATAACCCTGATGCTTTTTACCATGAGAATGCAACTTTGTATGATACCTGTATAGTCACGCCCTCCTCTGACTTTACCAATGTAATTCATCAACTTTTGTACTGTCAATTTTTTTTTGCATTTCTTTTTCTGAGAAAACACAATTTTTTTATCTGCATGTTATTTGAAAAAGATAAAAGGCATGAGATACATTGTGGTATCATTATAAAAATTGATAATGGAGTGATCCAATTAAATCCGACTTTCAGACATTCCTCACTGTAATTTTTAGACACAATATGTTGGTTTGGCTGCCTGAGTTATCTCACATCTATAACTTTGCTTGTCCCAGCAAACACAGATTCAGAGCCTATATTTAGTCCATGGGCTTCCAATTGCATCTTAAGCTAAAAAAAATAATGAAAAGTAAACAATTTTACTTTTTCTTTCACTACTTTTAAAGTTGAACTATTTCTATTCATTTCAGTAAATCAGCAGAATAATGCAATAACAACAAAATGCACACTTAATTATAAACAAAAGCAATAAAATAAAAAATTACTTTATCATGGAAGAAATAAGTTCTGTTATCTACTTGGAAAAGTGCTTTTTAAAATGCCTTTTTAATGAGGCTATTAAATGAAAACATATGACTGGTTGATCTCTGAATAGTAGGGCTCTTGACTAGTGTGCTCATTTATCTAGTTTCTTCCATTTCTGTATTACAGTCCTCCCTTGGAAAGTCACCCAAGGGCCCTTCATGCAGTCCAATATTAATATGTCCAATATCATTCTACTGATTCAAAAATTAATAGGCACTAAAAGATAAAATTTTCCCTATCAAAAGAGATAGCTTTTACTTTTCTTCATAATGGTTTCTATGTTCAATGTCTTACAATCAATATTTTAAAAAGTTACTGATGAGATACTCTAAGCACTGTAATTTTTATTCTCTATAAAGAGGTAATTTTGTAAAATGAAGGAGCCATAAAAGGCTATCTTTGCATTTTCTACATTATAGAAAACAGGATATCTTGTTTTTAGAGAAAAAAATGTTAAACCAATGTTGACAAAAATTCCATACGGAGATTTCTAATGCCTGTGGCAGGTATTCATCATGCCAGCTACAATCTTTCTAACAAGGACCATTTTAGTTTAAACCTTCCCAACTTTTAACAGATGATGAGCAGGCCAAATGGCATTAAATAATGAAATTTAAAATTTAATAAAATATTTTATCCATAGAATACTTTTGTGTGAGAAGCTTTAATTTGCTACTGAAATTTTATGCATGTTGATATTTTTTAGTATTTTTATAGTTACCTGGCTCATTTAATAGTATAGAACTTAAAATACTTATCACTGCTAAAAATACAATGGGTAGTTGTTAAAACTTAGGCTTTCATGTTAGACTGGACTGGGTTTAAAATTCTGAGTCTTTGCAAATGGTGTGATCTTGATTAAGTAGCTCAAATTTTCTAAATCTCAATTCAAGTTCCAAGTAAGAGTAAGGACATAATCTACTGACCTCATAATTTTGTCCCCCATGTTAAATATACTAGCTGATACCTGATAGGTACTTAACAAATATTCAGTGACTAAAAAAAGTACATTTGATGATGAGGCCAATCAAGTACTTTCCTCATGGGGTAGATAAGAAAAGGAAATACGATTAAGCATGTAAATGCTGATCTGGAATATGCATATTAATAACAGTTTTTACTAAGGTGATACATAATATCACATTCTGGATACTTTTGAGAGTGGCAGTAGATACTAACAATACATAGGGACAAAGGTGTAAACTAGGGGCATCTACACCAAAACAAGGTCACCCTGGCTCTTGTTATCACTAGGCATTATAGAAAACCAAGAGTAGAGGAAAATATATAATTATAGCTCTTCTTTGAAAGCACTTGAAATGGATATAGACAGGGCCAGAAGTGTAAATCAGACCGAGAAAGACAAATAACCCTGATGCTTTTTACCATGAGAATGCAACTTTGTATGATACCTGTATAGTCACGCCCTCCTCTGACTTTACCAATGTAATTCATCAACTTTTGTACTGTCAATTTTTTTTTGCATTTCTTTTTCTGAGAAAACACAATTTTTTTATCTGCATGTTATTTGAAAAAGATAAAAGGCATGAGATACATTGTGGTATCATTATAAAAATTGATAATGGAGTGATCCAATTAAATCCGACTTTCAGACATTCCTCACTGTAATTTTTAGACACAATATGTTGGTTTGGCTGCCTGAGTTATCTCACATCTATAACTTTGCTTGTCCCAGCAAACACAGATTCAGAGCCTATATTTAGTCCATGGGCTTCCAATTGCATCTTAAGCTAAAAAAAATAATGAAAGTAAACAATTTTACTTTTTCTTTCACTACTTTTAAAGTTGAACTATTTCTATTCATTTCAGTAAATCAGCAGAATAATGCAATAACAACAAAATGCACACTTAATTATAAACAAAAGCAATAAAATAAAAAATTACTTTATCATGGAAGAAATAAGTTCTGTTATCTACTTGGAAAAGTGCTTTTTAAAATGCCTTTTTAATGAGGCTATTAAATGAAAACATATGACTGGTTGATCTCTGAATAGTAGGGCTCTTGACTAGTGTGCTCATTTATCTAGTTTCTTCCATTTCTGTATTACAGTCCTCCCTTGGAAAGTCACCCAAGGGCCCTTCATGCAGTCCAATATTAATATGTCCAATATCATTCTACTGATTCAAAAATTAATAGGCACTAAAAGATAAAATTTTCCCTATCAAAAGAGATAGCTTTTACTTTTCTTCATAATGGTTTCTATGTTCAATGTCTTACAATCAATATTTTAAAAAGTTACTGATGAGATACTCTAAGCACTGTAATTTTTATTCTCTATAAAGAGGTAATTTTGTAAAATGAAGGAGCCATAAAAGGCTATCTTTGCATTTTCTACATTATAGAAAACAGGATATCTTGTTTTTAGAGAAAAAAATGTTAAACCAATGTTGACAAAAATTCCATACGGAGATTTCTAATGCCTGTGGCAGGTATTCATCATGCCAGCTACAATCTTTCTAACAAGGACCATTTTAGTTTAAACCTTCCCAACTTTTAACAGATGATGAGCAGGCCAAATGGCATTAAATAATGAAATTTAAAATTTAATAAAATATTTTATCCATAGAATACTTTTGTGTGAGAAGCTTTAATTTGCTACTGAAATTTTATGCATGTTGATATTTTTTAGTATTTTTATAGTTACCTGGCTCATTTAATAGTATAGAACTTAAAATACTTATCACTGCTAAAAATACAATGGGTAGTTGTTAAAACTTAGGCTTTCATGTTAGACTGGACTGGGTTTAAAATTCTGAGTCTTTGCAAATGGTGTGATCTTGATTAAGTAGCTCAAATTTTCTAAATCTCAATTCAAGTTCCAAGTAAGAGTAAGGACATAATCTACTGACCTCATAATTTTGTCCCCCATGTTAAATATACTAGCTGATACCTGATAGGTACTTAACAAATATTCAGTGACTAAAAAAAGTACATTTGATGATGAGGCCAATCAAGTACTTTCCTCATGGGGTAGATAAGAAAAGGAAATACGATTAAGCATGTAAATGCTGATCTGGAATATGCATATTAATAACAGTTTTTACTAAGGTGATACATAATATCACATTCTGGATACTTTTGAGAGTGGCAGTAGATACTAACAATACATAGGGACAAAGGTGTAAACTAGGGGCATCTACACCAAAACAAGGTCACCCTGGCTCTTGTTATCACTAGGCATTATAGAAAACCAAGAGTAGAGGAAAATATATAATTATAGCTCTTCTTTGAAAGCACTTGAAATGGATATAGACAGGGCCAGAAGAACAGGGTATAATCTTACAAAAAGTGCCTCAATCTACTTGCCTGAGGCATTAGTAAGAAATAATAGTTGAAAAATAAATCCATTTTCCTATATCCAAATGTTCACATTTGTTGTTTTGTGTTCCTTTAATCTACCAAATCTAATTACATTAAAAATTATCTTTCCAGATTGTTTTTAAATCTTTTACAGTGATTGTTTTCCAGGTTTCCCCTACTCTAGACACTGTCTTTTCTGGGCAGAGAAGCTCACTTTCCAACTTAATAAGAACTTACATATCAGCCTAGACTTCTCAGTCAACATTATATCTTCTTTAGGATCTTTCTGTAATATCACTTTCCCTTTCCCAACCTTTCCTATCTCCACAAAGAATCATTATTCCTTTAGACCATGACCCAATCCCTCCCACGAACTATTCACCTCATTGGCTCTGTGGTGTTGCTCCATCAATTATTCACTGCTATCTTATCTGCATCTTCAATAACTTCTTATGTCAAGATTTAGAACTTTAAATCTAACACTTCAAATAAAAAAATTTAAGATTCATATTTTGGCTTTTCAATGTACTATTTGTGTGCTCTTCAGAAAACTGCTTAACATCATTGAGCTTCAGTTTCTCCATAGATAAAATAGTATTAATAATATCCACTTCAAAGCATGGTATTGAGAATTAAAGGTCTAGGGGACCTCTGGGCAGAATGGAATCCAAGATTTAAGCACTGGCATATTTTCTCTGCTCTAAGGAAATAACAATGTCAGGCAGAATATGAAAAAGAAAAAAGCAATAAGATATGCTACAGCTCAAAAACAAGATAAGCGTAACGAACTAAAAACAAGAGAAATACAAAGTAATAAATAGAGCTGAAAGTGCAAGCCTGTTGGCTTCACTGTGGACAGTGACTGCCAAAAGCCAGCCTCATGTTATAACAATGACCAAAGAGATGCACAAAAGGTAGGCAGTTGGAGTCAGGTTCATTGTGGCATTTCCAAGGCAAACTATTAAACATCACAGTAATCCAAGTCTATGCCACAACCAGTAACACTGAAGAAGCTGAAACCGAACAGTTCCATGAAGACCTACAAGGCCTTCTAAAACTAACACCCCCAAAAGATGTCCTTTTCATCACAGGGGACTGGAATGCAAAAGTAGGAAGTCAAGAGATACCTGGAGTAATAGGCAAATTTGGCCTCGGAGTACAAACTGAAGCAGAGCAAATGCTAATAGAGTCCTGCCAAGAGAACACACTGGTCTTAGTAAACACCTCTTCCAACAACATAAGAGAAGAGTCTACACGTGGATATCACCAGACTGTCAACACCTAAATCAATTTGATCACGTTCTTGCAGCCAAAGATGGAGAGGCTCTATACAGTCAACAAAAATAAGACCAGGAGCTGACTGTGGCTACAGATCATCAACTCCTTATGGCAAAATTCAGACTTAAAAACTTCTGTCATCCCTTTTGGTGATCTGGTAAGTCAATACTGGATTTAGTTTAGGGAATACTAATAGGTCACTTTCACTGTTTGTCTAAGTTCCCTACTCTAAACTGTCTCACGGACTTCTTGATACCTGTCTCCAAATACTGTGTCACTAGTTCTGGTATCCCCCAAAAAAGAAATGCAAAAAAGCAAAAAAAAAAAAAAAAGGTTGTCTGAGGAGTCCTTATAAATAGCTGAGAAAAGAAGTGATAGGAAAAGGAGAAAAGAAAAGATACACACATCTCATTACAGAATTCCAAAGAATAGCAATGAGAAGTAAGAAAGCCTTCCTTAGTGATCAATGAAAAAAAACAGTGGAAAACAACAGAATAGGAAAGACTAGAGATCTCTTCAAGAAAATTAAGAGATACCAAGGGAAAATTTCATGTAAAGATGGGCACAATAAAACAGAAGGGTATGGACCTATTAGAAGCAGAAGATACTAAGAAGTGGTGGCAAGAATACACAGAAGAATTATACAGAAAAGATCTTCATGACCCAG
>SJYC01106677.1:0-24868 GCA_006408675.1 Madoqua kirkii | reverse complement strand
GAAAGACTAGAGATCTCTTCAAGAAAATTAAGAGATACCAAGGGAAAATTTCATGTAAAGATGGGCACAATAAAACAGAAGGGTATGGACCTATTAGAAGCAGAAGATACTAAGAAGTGGTGGCAAGAATACACAGAAGAATTATACAGAAAAGATCTTCATGACCCAGATAACCCTGATGGTGTGATCACTCTCCTTGAGCCAGACATCCTGGAATGTGAAGTCACGTGGGCCTTAGAAAGCATCACTACGAACAAAAGCTAGTGGAAGTGATGGAATTCCAGTTGAGCTTTTTCAAATCCTAAAAGAGGATGCTGTGAAAGTGCTGCACTCAATATGTCACCAAATTTGGAAACCTCAGCAGCGGCCACAGGACAGAAAAAGGTCAGTGTTCATTCCAATCCCAAAGAAAGACAATGCCAAAAAGTGTTAAAACTACTGCACAATTGCACTATCTCACATGCTAGCAAAGTAATGCTCAAAATTCTCCAAGCCAGACTTCAACAGTATGTGAACCGTGAATTTCTAGATGTAAAAGCTGCTTTGAGAAAAGGCAGAGAAGCCAGAGATTCAATTGCCAACATTTGATGGATCATCAGAAAAGCAAGACAGTTCCAGAAAAACATCTATTTCTGCGTTATTGACTGTGTGAAAGCCTTTGACTGTGTGGATCACAACAAACTGTGGAACATTCTGAAAGAAATGGGAATACCAGACCACCTTGCTTTCCTCCTGAGAAATCTGTATGCAGGCAAAGAAGCAACAGTTAGAACTGGACATGAAACAACAGACTGGTTTCAAATAGGAAAAGGAGTATGTTAAGGCTGTGCACTGGCACCATGATTATTTAACTTACATGCAGAGTACATCATGAGAAATGCTGGGGTAAATAAAGCACAAGCTGGAATCAAAATTGCAGGGAGAAATATCAATATGCAGATAACACCACCCTTATGGTAGAAAGTGAAGAACTAAAGAGTCTCTTGATGAAAGTGAAAGAGAATCATGAAAAACTTGGCTTAAAACTCAACATTCAAAACACCAAGATCATGGCATCCAGTCTCATCACTTCATGGCAAACAGATGTGAAAACAATGGAAACAAGTGACAGACTTTATTTTTGGGGCCTCCAAAGTCACTGCAGATGGTGACTACAGCCATGAAATTAAAAGACACTTACTCCTTGGAAGAAAAGTTACGACCAACCTAGACAGCATATTAAAAAGCAGAGACGTTACTTTGCTGACAAAGGTCTGTCTAGTCAAAGCTATAATTTTTCCAGGAGTCATGTATGGATATAAGAATTGGACTCAAAGAAAGCTGAGCACCAAAGAACTGATGATATTGAACTGTGGTGTTGGAATAGACTCTTGACAGTTGGTTGGACTGCAAGGAGATCCAACCAGTCCATCCTAAAGAAATCAGCCCTGAATATTCATTGGAAGGACTGATGCTGAAGCTAAAACTCCAATACTTTGGCCAGCTGATGCAAAGAACTGACTCATTGGAAAAGACCTTGATGCTGGGGAATATTGAAGGTGGGAGGAGAAGGGAATGGCAGGATGAGATGGTTGGATGGCATCATCGACTAGATGGATATGAGTTTCAGTAAGCTCTGGTAGTGATGGACAGGGAAGCCTGGCGTGCTGCAGTCCTTGGGGTTACAAAGTCGGAAATGACTGAACGACTGAACAGAACTGAGATGGGGGGAAAAGTTGTATGCCATTACATGGGACTAAGGCTTTCATCAAGCAGGGCCAGAAGCTTACAGTTTTAGGAGCTCTCCTGGTGGCTCAGGTGGTAAAGAATCCCCCTGCAATGCAAGAGGCCTGGGTTCGATCCACAGGTTAGTAAGATCCCCTGGAGAAGGAAATGGAAACCCAGTCCACTATTCTTTCCTGGAGAATTCCATGGACTGAGGAGCCTTGTGGGCAAAGAGTGTACATGACTGACTGACTAATGCTTTCATTTTCACTTTCATATCCCAGGAGCCAAGAGGACCAAATCAGATCTGAATGAGTAGAAACTGAGCCAATATCCTTGACATCACAGTGAGGAACGAGCCTCAGAGTGACTTAAAGACTAAATGTCCAGCTGCTGAATATCAGCAACTAACGAGGGACAGAGGGAAGAGGGAGGTAAAGTCAAAATAAGAGAACAAACAAAACTACGGTATTGGGATTTTTATTGATAAAATTCACCTCTTGAATATTTTTATGTTATAGAAGAGTACAAGGACTTTAAAATAGATTTTTATAATATCTAAAGACAAAAGTAAAGGAATAAAAGCCATAAAATAACTGAGCATGACATATACATTAAGGAGACAAGACACAAGAATGACTAAAGAAACTGATGAAATTTATCAGTAAAGTATTGACCATTTGGGGTCTGTGCTAATCAGCACTGTGTCAGATGAAAACAATATTTAAGGAATAGAGAAGTTTGGTTAGTAAGTTGTGATAAAAATGAGAACAGACATAATACTAAAAAAAAACTTCACTTTTGTAAAGGATAGTAAAATAGTTAAAAATATTTGTGGGGAAAATAATCAAGGCTTGGTACTACAACTAAAGAGAACAATGTATATTCTCTACTGCTGTATAATAAATGATCACAAATTTCAGTTCAGTTCAGTTCAGTCGCTCAGTCGTGTCCTACTCTTTGTGGCCCCATGAATCGCAGCATGCCAGGACTCCCACTCCATCACCATCACCGGAGATCACTCAAACTCATGTCCATTGAGTCGGTGATGCTGTCCAGCCATCTCATCCTCTGTTGCCCCCTTCTCCTCCTGCCCCCAATCCCTCCCAGCAACAGAGTCTTTTCCAATGAGTCCACTCTTCAATCAGTCCTTCCAAAGAACACCTAGGGCTGATCTCCTTCAGAATGGACTGGTTGGATCTCCTTGCAGTCCAAGGAACTCTCAAGAGTCTTCTCCAACACCACAGTTCAAAAGCATCAATTCTTCGGCACTCAGCCTTCTTCACAATCCAACTCTCACATCCATACATGACCACTGGAAAAACCATAGCCTTGACTAGACAGACCTTTGTTGGCAAATTTAGCTGTTTGAAACAAATACTTCAGTATCTCAGAGTTTTTGTGGGTCAGGAGTCTGGTTACAGATTAGCTGGGTTCTCTCTGCTCAGGGTCTCAGAAGTTTGCAAAGTTCTGGCTGAGTTGCGCCCTCATTGGGCATTCAATAAGGACAATTCACTTCCAGTCTTTCTCAATTGCTGGCAAAATTCATGTTCTTGTAGTTGTATGACTGAAATCCTGGTCTTCTTGCTAGCTGTTGGCAAAAGATTGGTCTTAGCTCCTAGAAGGTGTCCTTAGGTCCTTGCTGTGTAGCCCCTTCAATAGTCAGTTCTCATTGGGACTATATGCTTTCTCGAGGCCAGTAGGAGAATATCTCTGATTTGTTTTTGATCTTTAGACCTTCATTAGAAGCACTTACAGATTAGCTGGGTTCTCTCTGCTCAGGGTCTCAGAAGTTTGCAAAGTTCTGGCTGAGTTGCGCCCTCATTGGGCATCAATAAGGACAATTCACTTCCAGTCTTTCTCAATTGCTGGCAAAATTCATGTTCTTGTAGTTGTATGACTGAAATCCTGGTCTTCTTGCTAGCTGTTGGCAAAAGATTGGTCTTAGCTCCTAGAAGGTGTCCTTAGGTCCTTGCTGTGTAGCCCCTTCAATAGTCAGTTCTCATTGGGACTATATGCTTTCTCGAGGCCAGTAGGAGAATATCTCTGATTTGTTTTTGATCTTTAGACCTTCATTAGAAGCACTCACCTGATAAGTCCGAACCAGGATAACCTCTCTGTTGATTAGCTTCAAGTCACCTGATTAGAGACCATGATTGTATATGTAAAATCCCTGCACCTTTGTCTGTAATGTAACTTAATCCTGTCCCATCTTTTTCTCTAGTCTTGCCCATTCTTGATAGGAGAAGATTAAATCGAGTAAGAATTTCTAAAAGATAGGACTCTTAGGGACTGCCTTAGAATTCTGCTTACCACATTCTGCCGTCTGAATCCCAATAGCTTACATCCTTCCAAATGCAACATTCATTTACCTTTCTAAAGTTCCCACAGGTCTCATGCTATTATAGCATCAGCTCATCATCTAGCAATAGGGTGTTAAAAGAATGGAATACTGCAAACTCTACCTACTGTACCAACTGGAAAGGAGAAACGGAAAAAAAAAACTGGTTTAACAAAAGACAAAAAACAAAATTATCAAAAGAGACACAAATAAATCCAGTTATTACAATTAAAAAATAAATTCATTTTTAAAAATGAAGATTTTTTAAATGGGTAAAAAGCACAAAATATAGCTATATATTTTTTTACAATGGATAAACTAACACAAAACATGGAAAATTTTTAAGTAAGGAAATAAAAAAAATATGCCAGTAAAATGATGATCCTCCAAACTCTGGGTTCATAATACAATAACAAACAAAACAGAAGCTAAGTCCAAAGCGTTAATGGGGATAAAGAATACTAACAATTATAACGCAAGGACTAACTGTCTTAAAGATATAATTATTCATTTCATTATTAAGAAAACAATAAAACAAAAATACAACAGGCAGGTTTAACAAACAAAAAAGTGGCTCTCTGAAAAAAAAATTTCTAGAAAGACTAATTTTTAAAAAATAGATGGCATAAACAATAAGAACAAAAAGGAAACAGACACACCACAAATACTAAAAAATTATTAAACTATGAATCGACATAATTTCATTTACCTTGCTAGTGATCAAGATAGGAAAAGTTATATGACAATTATTGAGAAAAGAACAAGATACAATGGGAAAATTTCTGAGAACTCTTTCATCAAATTTTATTTTTTCTTTTTTCATGCTAAAACCATGTCACAAGACAAGGAATAGCCCTTCCTATGTGACTGTTGTCTGAAGAAATGATGCTTGGTGCTGTAGCACCCATAATGGATGATGACAATGAATTCAGAGAAACAACAAGGATATAGCTGAGCCCTCTAAATAACCAACCCCAAACTGTCACACCTTCAGATTCTTGTTATGTGAGATAATACATTCCCTTTTGTCTAATTAGCTCTTATAAAATTATTCTGAATTGGAGCCAAAAGCATCCTATTGGACATAGTATGCTGTGCTACTTTAAATTAAAAAATTGGAATTTGAAAGTTTTATTTAAAAATATGGATTCAATGCAAAATTCACAGCTTTTATTCCCAAACAAAATGGAACAATCTGAGTAGCCTTCTTTCTTTTGTAACAAACGTCACTCTAGGAGCCAGGAATGGAGAGGTGCTGTTAGAGGATGACAGTTGTTGAACCTTTTGAACTCTCTGCTTTTTTCTCATCAAAGTATTGAACAAGGAGCAGAATTCAAAATCATGTTACGTAAGATGTCTGGAGAGGATCCATAGTCCATTTTCTATCTAATTAAGAAGCCAGACTTAGAAATCTGACCACAGTCCTTGATTACACAATCTTTTCTTTTCCATAGCTTTCAAATGCCAGAATTGAAGTACACTTCTTTCACAAATTTCCTAGATACAAAATACCTAGATACAATCCTACAATATTCTTGGGGAATTGGGCACATATTCTCTTCAATTTTCTAATTACATTACTGAGTAGCTGAAGTTAAATATTAAAAAATAATTCTGACAGTATTCATTAATTTGTGAAGGTAATTTTGGGAAAAGTATTCTAGCAAAATTAGCCTTTAACATAAAAAAGATGCCAATGGGACACTTATTTCGATTTTCCTGGGTAACATACTCTTGGAGATCAGTTATATTTCCCTTTGAGTTTTCTGGCTTTTTGCTTTTACTACATACAACTTTCTTGCTTTTCTTAAGAGGGTTAAAATTGAAGTCAGATTCTTATAATGGTTTTTTTTTCCTTTGTAATACATTTAGACATACAAGACTAAGGGATTTATAATGCCTTGTTATTCCCATTCATTGATGGAACATAACGTATTACTGGTTCTTCTCTCTCTGGAGGATTATGCTATGAGGACCACACTTTTCCCCCTTCTCTTTCCCTCATCTTTTAGGAAAACAATTCTGTGGTCCCCTCAGATTGCTGACATAAGGCAGCATGAAACTGATGAGTTTTCTTATCTCCCTATAGAGGTTAAAACTACACACAGAATTTTCTTCTAAAACAGAGAATAGAGTGACTATAATATAATCTAGATTGGAAGTCAAGACTCATGGGGCCAATTATTCAGTCTTAGACTTTTGAGATACTGGGTGGAAAACTACTCAAAAATCTCTTGGCACTTCTCTAGGCTGCACCTATAAATGATAATTATACTTTTCTCTTATGGAGCTCTGGAGAAGGAAATGGCAACACACTCCATTATTCTTGCCTGGAGAATTCCATGGACGGGGAACCTGACAGGCTACAGTCTATGGGGTCGCAGAGTCGGATATGACTGAACAACTAACACACACGCACACACCACATTATGGAGCTCTCTACCATCTATTGTGATATGTTACCATCCCAAAGGAATAGCTGACAGCTTAGTTAAAAGGATGGAGTATGTATCACTTCGAGTTTCTCACAGGAATGCAAAAATGCACATTAAATACAAAGTCTAGAGATACAAAAAGGGAAATAAAAGCTGTGATTCATGAACACAGCACCAACAGGATGGGGGTTATGAAGAATACAACTGTAGCCTGTAGATGAAAAAAGGAAATGATGCAAGTGATGGAATGGGTTAATTTCTAAGGAAGGGCTGAGTAGATAGATGAGGTAGATTTTTGCCACAGGCTTGCAAATGGGCAGTTGTGTAATCATGGCAACTTAGGTAGAGCTTACAGTCCAAAATGGTCTGGGCCCTGTTCACCTCTGTTATGAGATTGATTACATCAATGGCCCAATTCTTCATCCTTTCCTGTATCCATGACTTTTGGCATATGATTTTAAGTAATACCCACCAAAAGCAGAGAATACTTATAATATCCTGATTCTAAATTTGGCCATGTAACTTGCTTTGGCCAAAAGAATGTTAGTGGTTATGATGCAAACAGATGTCTAAAAAAGTGCTTACATGTTTTGGGTTTTGCTCTTCCTCTTCTCTGATTGTGAGAACATGCCTTGGCTAGGATGTTGAAGGATGAGACACACAGAATAGAGCCAAATTGTCCAGGTGCCCCAGCCAAAGTCAACCTAAAACAACCATCAGCTAGCTGGTTCACAAACATGTGAATGAGCCAAACCATAAAGAACCCAGCCCAAATCACTAATTCAGACTCAGGAGCAAAATAAATGCTTATTGTTTTAAAACACCAAGTTTTGAGATATTTTATTATACAGTATTCATGTGGCAATTGTCTGGATATGCTAACACTTTCCCCCTTGCTTTCAGTACTCAAACAACATTAGACACACCGATTTAAGAGAATGTGCCACGTACTGAGACACACAGAATAGAGCCAAATTGTCCAGGTGCCCCAGCCAAAGTCAACCTAAAACAACCATCAGCTAGCTGGTTCACAAACATGTGAATGAGCCAAACCATAAAGAACCCAGCCCAAATCACTAATTCAGACTCAGGAGCAAAATAAATGCTTATTGTTTTAAAACACCAAGTTTTGAGATATTTTATTATACAGTATTCATGTGGCAATTGTCTGGATATGCTAACACTTTCCCCCTTGCTTTCAGTACTCAAACAACATTAGACACACCGATTTAAGAGAATGTGCCACGTACCCCTGAAGAATTGATGCTTTTGAACTGTGGTGCTGGAGAAGACTCTTGAGAGTCCCTTGGACTGCAAGGAGATCCAACCAGTCCATTCTGAAGGAGATCAACCCTGGGATTTCTTTGGAAGGAATGATGCTAAAGCTGAAACTCCAGTCACCTCATGCGAAGAGTTGACTCACTGGAAAAGAGTCTGATGCTGGGAGGGATTGGGGGCAGGAGGAGTAGGAGACGACCGAGGATGAGATGGCTGGATGGCATCACGAACTCGATGGACGTGAGTCTGAGTGAACTCTGAGAGATGGTGATGGACAGGGAGGCCTGGCGTGCTGCAATTCATGAGGTCGCAAAGAGTCGGACACGACTAAGTGACTGAACTGAACTGCCATGTACCCCACCACAGGATCCTTGCACATGCCATTCCTATTCCACTTGGAACTGTCTCTTAGGCTTCTCTCCCTCATCCCTTATTAGCCAGTTTTGTAATTCAGTACATGTATTCATCAGTTCTTAGTTCAAATGCAGTTTCCTTAGGTAAGACTTTCTTCCCATCCTGGGGTAAGACAATTTCCTTATTAGAGATTCAAGTTACAAGTTTCTCAGCTGTTTCTAGCGTTTCATTTTCCATCGCTTTCCTAAGTTCTGTCAAGTGTCAGGGCGTAGTTCTAAGCACATCTGGATGATCCACTCTTTGAGTACGGGGTTTGTCTTTATTGGTTCAGACAGTAAAGAATCTACCTGCAATGCAGGATTTCCAGGTTCAGTCCCTGGGTCTGGGAGATTCTCTGGAGAAGGAAATGGCAACCCACTCCAGTATTCTTGCCTGGAGAATTCCAAGGACAGTGGAGTCTGGGGGCTATAGTCCATGGGGCCGCAGAGAATCAGACATGACTGGGCTACTAATACTTCCACTTGCACTGTGTTCTCCCAGCAGCTGCCATGTTGTTGGGGAAGAGCAGATGTTAGATAAACATTTGTTTGAATTAAATTTAATTAGCTACATTTTTCAAGCTCTAATTTAAAAATGACATTTGCTGGGGATGCTGAAGAGGTTTTGTGCTCATGGCACACTTTCAAGTACTAGAATTTTAGATATGCTTCCAAGGACAAAAAGACTCTGTAGACCCTGCAAAATACTAGCCATATTTGTAACCTGAGTGCTTAAGTGATTATATGTTTAAGCAACACTTGGTCCTCTCCAGCACTCTGTTGCTGCTTGGGAAAAATTGCTGAATAGCTCAAACACAGTTTTTACATACTGGAGAGGCAAAGTCTGCCCTGTTCCCCTTCACCAATCATGTCTTCTGCAATGCTGGCTTGTCCTTATACTATGCTTCTACCTAAAAAACAAGTTTTTTCTCCATGAAAGTCTTCAACATAGGTCCACATACTATTTGACATACATCACTTGAACTTAATGGGGCATAATTTCAAGCATTAGAATATTAGACACCCATACTTCAAAGGTTTAAGGGACTCCAAACAACAGAACACTCCTAATATCTCATAACTCATACTATAGAAAAAAATAATTCCTATGTATTGAACAATATTGGGGGGTATACCCATGAAATATATACCAGTTGAGAATCACAAATTATTCCAGTCCTAGGCCCAAGATTAAATTATCATGTATTCTGCGATATTATAACATAAAGTGAATAAGGAGATCTTAATATGTTATTTAAATAGAGCAGTTTAAAAATATACTTTTACTTGGATCTGTGTTGACCATCGGAGAAGGCAATGGCACCCCACTCCGGTACTCTTGCCTGGAAAATCCCAGGGACGGAGGAGCCTAGTAGGCTGCAGTCCATGGGGTCCCTAAGAGTCAAACACGACTGAGCGACTTCACTTTCACTTTTCACTTTCATGCATTGAAGATGGAAATGGCAACCCACTCCAGTGTTTTTGCCTGGAGAATCCCAGGGACGGCGGAGCCTGGTGGGCTGCCATCTATGGGGTTGCACAGAGTCAGAGACGACTGAAGCGACTTAGCAGCAGCAGCGGCAGCAGCAGCAGCAGTGTTGACCGTATTTTCTTTTCTAATTTGGTCTTTATTCTCCCAACATAGAACATTATTTAAAAGAACAGTATGCTTTACTAAGTTTTCACTAAGTGGAGATTGCAGATCTGCATTACAAATTAAGTCAACACCCTTAACAAAGGACTATATATAAAAACGAATTTGTATCTTTTTGACTTGAACACATTCATCTATTAAGCATAATCTACTCCAGTTTCAATTGATACAGCACTTCTGGGCAACTTTTTTTTTTTGAATTTTTAAAAATTTTATTTACTTTTTTCTGTGCTCGCCTTTTAATGTTTTCTTTTTAAGTAAAATAAAGTGAAAAAGAAAAAAAAGAGAAAACTTTATTCTTTATTTTTATTATATCAGTAACCCTTATTTACTATAGCAAATTAGTAAATACAGTTAAGTCAGGTTTTCTCAATCTCAGCCCTATTGATTTGGGCAGGAGGATTTATCCTTGTGGAAGACTGTCCTGTGTGTGAAGATATTTAGCTCTATTTTCAGAGATACTAAAGTGAGCTGCATTTTCCCAGTTGTAACAAAGCCTCAGATATTGCCAGATACCTTTGAGGGAGAAAAATTGTCCCCAGTTGAGAACCAATAAATTAAATTAAAAGAAAAATTAATTTATATCCTTACCATAAATTTTCTTTGCAGACAGATACAAACATATGAACAAATTCTTTAAAGTATTATCTCATGTATCATTACTATTCTTCTGCAGCATATATTATGAGCACTTTTAAAATTAAACTATAGTTGATTTGCAATATTATATGAGTTTAAGGTGTATGAAATAGATTCAATATTTTATAGATCATAATCCATTTAGTTATCATACTGATTATATTCCCTATGTTGTACATTACATTCATATACCTTATTTATTTTACAAACAGTAATTTGCTTATACATTTTGGATATTACCCCTATCAGATATATTGTTTGTCAATGTTTTCTCCCACTCCATAAGTTGTCTTTTTCCTTTGCTGGTGGTTATTTTTTTGATCATGGTATGGAATCAATTTTGTACATCATTGAAATTACCTTGCTAATATTTTGTTGATCATTTTTGCATTTATATTCATCCCAGTTATTACTCTGTAATTTTTTTTGTTTTGTCTTTGTCTGGTTTTGGCATCAGGGTAATGGTGGGCAGATTAAATGAATCTGTGAGTCTTCTTTCCTCTTCAGTTTTTTGGAATAGTTTGATAAGGACAGGTACTAGCTCTTCTTTATGTTTTTGGTAGATTTACTCTGTGAAGCCATCTGGTCCTGGACTTTGTTGGGAATTTTTTGATTATTGATTTAATTTCAATTGCAGTGATACTTGGGTCATTGAACTGAACAGTTGCAGTGATAGGTCTCTTCAGATTATCTACTTCTTCTTGATTTAGTTTTAGAAGATTGTATGTTTCTAGGAATTTATCCATGCTTTCTATATTGTCTGCTTATAACTTTGCGGTATTCTGATTGCTTGTATCTCTGAAATATCAGTTGTAATTTCTCCTCTTTCATTTCTTTGTGTTTGTGTGTGTATAATTGGGTCATCTTTTTTACCCCTAATGATCCTGGCTGAAGGTTTCTCAGTTTTTATTATCTTTTAAAAAAATCAGTTCTTGGTTTCATTGATATTTTCAGCTAGCTTTTTATTTGGGGGGGAGGGTTGTTTCCATTTTATTCCTTTACTCTCATCTTTATTTTTTCCTTTTTCTGACTTTGTGCTTTGTTTGTTCTTGTTTATCTAATTCTGTTAGAAAGTAGGCTGTTTGAGAATTCTTTGTTCTTTTTTTCTTGAGGTATGCCTGTATCACTATAAACTTCCAAGAATTGCTTTTGCTATATCCCACAGACTTTTGGATGGTTATGTTTTTATTTGCATTTGTCTTGAGAAGAGTTGACTCATTGGAAAAGATTCTGATGCTGAGAGGGATTGGGGGCAGGAGGAGAAGGGGACAACAGAGGATGAGATGGCTGGATGGCATCACCGACTCAATGGACACGAGTTTGAGTGAACTCTGAGAATTGGTAATGGACAGGGCGGCCTGGCGCGCTGTGGGGTCTCAAAGAGTCAGACACAACTGAGAGACTGAACTATTTTCTGATTTCCTTTTTGAGTTCCTCACTGACCCAAAGTTTTTTAATTAGCACGCTATTTAGTCTACATGTGTTTGTCTTTATTTCTGCAATTGATTTCTCATTTCATACCCTACTGCTCAGAAATGATATAATTTCTATCCTCTTAAGTTTGTTGAAATTTCTTTTATAGCCTAGAAAATGAACTATCCTGGAGAACATACCATGTGCACTTGAAAAGAATGTGTATTCTGATGCTTTTGGATGAAATGTCCTGTGGGTATCGATTAAGCCCAACTACTATAATGTGTATCAGGAACACTTTTTCACAAATAAGCCCATATCAACTTCATCATTCTTAATGGTTACACAGTATTCCACCAATTAGAAACTATATAGTTTATTTGCTCAATTATCTGTACTTAGATTTTGAAGTTATTCCTAATATTTTCACAGACAGTAACATGACAGAAGTGCTCACTTAGGTGGCTAAGATATTTTTTGGTGACACTTTCTTTCCCTAAGAATTTTATAGATTTTGTTTCATGTCTTTTGATATTAAAAGGTGGTTATAGAGAGAAATATAAGTCCAGTATGATTGCTTTTCTCTTGTATATTCTCATTTCCATGTTTAGGCAGTGAAAGATTCTCTGCTCTCAAAGTTGAGAAATTTGGGCTTTAAAATGTAAATTTTTGTTACTGATATTTCCTGGCGTATACTGTTCTTTTCATGGTTGAGGCACAATTCTACATTCTTTTCAATGAGATTTTCTTCTATCAATATCTTTAAATTAACTTTCATTTTCAGTTGCTGGTATCCCTTTTTCACTGCCACCAATTTTCCTTATATTGTATTATTCCTGGCTTTGTTATTTTCTCCTTTAAGTACTTTATTTTCCCCTTTGCATTCATTGTGAATCACACAATCCTTCATTTAAGTCAGTGTTTCAGCTTTTCTCTCCTTTAGTATTTTTTCTTTCAATATCTTTAATGATACAAATAACCCACATTTACTATAGTTATGTTAACAAATGCAGGTAAATGAGAGTTTCTCAACTTTGACTCTAATGACATTTGAGCTGGAAAACTCTTCATTGTGAGTGTGGGGTCTCCTGTGCACTGCAATATATTTAAGATTTATTGAACTCTGTAACTTATTAGTTCTTGAATAGTGTTGTTCTGGTCCTCTATTGGTGTCCTTAGCTTCTTTTTCTCTGTAAGTCATTATGAGCATGTTTTTGTTTATTAACTGAATATTCTTCTTAAGGTTTTCCATATGATGAAGCTCTATCAAGAATTTGTTTCCTTAAAAAACTGGAAATAGAACTGCTTTAGGACCCAGCAATCCCACTGCTGGGCATACACACCAAGGGAACCAGAATTGAAAGAGACATGGGTACCCCGATGTTCATCATAGCACTGTTTATAATAGCCAGGACATGGAAGCAACCTAGATGTCCATCAGCAGATGACTAGATAAGAAAGCTGTAGTATATATACACAATGGAGTATTATTCAGCCATTAAAAAGAATACATTCAAATCAGTTCTAATGAGGTGGATGAAACCGGAGCCTATATACAGAGTGAAGTAAGCTAGAAAGAAAAACACCAATACAGTATACTAACACATATATATGGAATTTAGAAAGATGGTACCGATAACCCTGTATGCAAGACAGCAAAAGAGATACAGATGTATAGAACAGTCTTTTGGACTCTGTGGGAGAGGGAGAGAGTAGGATGATTTGGGAGAATGGCATTGAAGCATGTATAATATAAGAAACTAATCACCAGTCCAGGTTCAATGCAGGATACAGGATGCTTGGGGTTGGTGCAATGGGATGACCCAGAGGGATGGTACAGGGAGGGAGGAGGGAGGGAGATTCAGGATGGGGAACACGTGTCCACCTGTGGCAGATTCATGTTGATGTATGGCAAAACCAATATAATACTGTAAAGTAATTAGCCTCCTTTTAAAAAAAGAAAAAAAAAATTGTTTCCTCTATCTTGAGTAATGTTTTATTTTTCCAAAAGAGATCAATTGTTGGTTATAATAGGACAGATATTATGTTCTTCATTTTTTGCTCATGATTGACACAGCTGATCTCTTTGACTCACTGCCCACCTAATCAGAGATCAGCCGCCTACCTGTCTGAGACCTACAAGGTGATATTCAACTCTTTTCCTCAGTCTGTGTGCCAGTGGTGAAAATTCTAGGGGAGCAGATGGAAACTTCACTGGGCCAGGGTTGTGTTGATGTAATTAGTAGTGTGTACTGTTACCATTCACATTTCCTCAGTGATGGTGAGGAAAAATATCCTTTGGCATCAAATCATTCCTGCTTTTAGCACAGAGCTTCCAGCCACTGCTTCAGTCAGATCAAGCCAGTTTTCCCCTCTCTCTGATTCACCTGTTGCCACAGAGCAGTCATTTCCAAACTCTGAAGAGGTAAAACTATAAGCATTAAGAAATATTTTTATATTTGACATTTTCAGTTTTACTGAGATACAACTGAATGCAACACTGTGTAAATTTAAGGTGTACAGCACAATGATTTTAGCAACATGCCTCATAAAATGATTACTGTAAGGAATTTAGTAAATATTTGTCATCTCATATAGATACAAAGGAAATAGAAAAAATAGTGCTTCCTTGTGATGAAAACCTTTGAATTCACTCTTTAACAAGTTTCATGTATAACATATACCACAATTAATTATACTAGTTATGTTGTATGTTGTATACTACATTCCTAGTATTTATCTTGTGACTGGAAGTTTGTACCTTTTGACTATCTTCATCCATTTCCTCCTACCTCTAACCCTTGCCTCTAATAACCACAAATCTAACCTCCTTTTCTATGAATTTGTTTTACTGTTTTTGAAGTATAATTGACTTACAACACTATGTTAAATTCTGGCACGCAACATTGTGATTCCATATTTCTAAACATTTGAAAATGAGTGTGATGATAAATCTAGGTGTCATCTGTTGCCAAACGATGATTTACACAATCATTGACTACATTTATCACATATTTTATTTCATATCTCAGTTCAGTTCTTTCTGATGCTGAGAGGGATTGGGGGCAGGAGGAGAAGGGGACAACAGAGGATGAGATGGCTGGATGGCATCACCGACTCAATGGACACGAGTTTGAGTGAACTCTGAGAATTGGTAATGGACAGGGCGGCCTGGCGCGCTGTGGGGTCTCAAAGAGTCAGACACAACTGAGAGACTGAACTATTTTCTGATTTCCTTTTTGAGTTCCTCACTGACCCAAAGTTTTTTAATTAGCACGCTATTTAGTCTACATGTGTTTGTCTTTATTTCTGCAATTGATTTCTCATTTCATACCCTACTGCTCAGAAATGATATAATTTCTATCCTCTTAAGTTTGTTGAAATTTCTTTTATAGCCTAGAAAATGAACTATCCTGGAGAACATACCATGTGCACTTGAAAAGAATGTGTATTCTGATGCTTTTGGATGAAATGTCCTGTGGGTATCGATTAAGCCCAACTACTATAATGTGTATCAGGAACACTTTTTCACAAATAAGCCCATATCAACTTCATCATTCTTAATGGTTACACAGTATTCCACCAATTAGAAACTATATAGTTTATTTGCTCAATTATCTGTACTTAGATTTTGAAGTTATTCCTAATATTTTCACAGACAGTAACATGACAGAAGTGCTCACTTAGGTGGCTAAGATATTTTTTGGTGACACTTTCTTTCCCTAAGAATTTTATAGATTTTGTTTCATGTCTTTTGATATTAAAAGGTGGTTATAGAGAGAAATATAAGTCCAGTATGATTGCTTTTCTCTTGTATATTCTCATTTCCATGTTTAGGCAGTGAAAGATTCTCTGCTCTCAAAGTTGAGAAATTTGGGCTTTAAAATGTAAATTTTTGTTACTGATATTTCCTGGCGTATACTGTTCTTTTCATGGTTGAGGCACAATTCTACATTCTTTTCAATGAGATTTTCTTCTATCAATATCTTTAAATTAACTTTCATTTTCAGTTGCTGGTATCCCTTTTTCACTGCCACCAATTTTCCTTATATTGTATTATTCCTGGCTTTGTTATTTTCTCCTTTAAGTACTTTATTTTCCCCTTTGCATTCATTGTGAATCACACAATCCTTCATTTAAGTCAGTGTTTCAGCTTTTCTCTCCTTTAGTATTTTTTCTTTCAATATCTTTAATGATACAAATAACCCACATTTACTATAGTTATGTTAACAAATGCAGGTAAATGAGAGTTTCTCAACTTTGACTCTAATGACATTTGAGCTGGAAAACTCTTCATTGTGAGTGTGGGGTCTCCTGTGCACTGCAATATATTTAAGATTTATTGAACTCTGTAACTTATTAGTTCTTGAATAGTGTTGTTCTGGTCCTCTATTGGTGTCCTTAGCTTCTTTTTCTCTGTAAGTCATTATGAGCATGTTTTTGTTTATTAACTGAATATTCTTCTTAAGGTTTTCCATATGATGAAGCTCTATCAAGAATTTGTTTCCTTAAAAAACTGGAAATAGAACTGCTTTAGGACCCAGCAATCCCACTGCTGGGCATACACACCAAGGGAACCAGAATTGAAAGAGACATGGGTACCCCGATGTTCATCATAGCACTGTTTATAATAGCCAGGACATGGAAGCAACCTAGATGTCCATCAGCAGATGACTAGATAAGAAAGCTGTAGTATATATACACAATGGAGTATTATTCAGCCATTAAAAAGAATACATTCAAATCAGTTCTAATGAGGTGGATGAAACCGGAGCCTATATACAGAGTGAAGTAAGCTAGAAAGAAAAACACCAATACAGTATACTAACACATATATATGGAATTTAGAAAGATGGTACCGATAACCCTGTATGCAAGACAGCAAAAGAGATACAGATGTATAGAACAGTCTTTTGGACTCTGTGGGAGAGGGAGAGAGTAGGATGATTTGGGAGAATGGCATTGAAGCATGTATAATATAAGAAACTAATCACCAGTCCAGGTTCAATGCAGGATACAGGATGCTTGGGGTTGGTGCAATGGGATGACCCAGAGGGATGGTACAGGGAGGGAGGAGGGAGGGAGATTCAGGATGGGGAACACGTGTCCACCTGTGGCAGATTCATGTTGATGTATGGCAAAACCAATATAATACTGTAAAGTAATTAGCCTCCTTTTAAAAAAAGAAAAAAAAAATTGTTTCCTCTATCTTGAGTAATGTTTTATTTTTCCAAAAGAGATCAATTGTTGGTTATAATAGGACAGATATTATGTTCTTCATTTTTTGCTCATGATTGACACAGCTGATCTCTTTGACTCACTGCCCACCTAATCAGAGATCAGCCGCCTACCTGTCTGAGACCTACAAGGTGATATTCAACTCTTTTCCTCAGTCTGTGTGCCAGTGGTGAAAATTCTAGGGGAGCAGATGGAAACTTCACTGGGCCAGGGTTGTGTTGATGTAATTAGTAGTGTGTACTGTTACCATTCACATTTCCTCAGTGATGGTGAGGAAAAATATCCTTTGGCATCAAATCATTCCTGCTTTTAGCACAGAGCTTCCAGCCACTGCTTCAGTCAGATCAAGCCAGTTTTCCCCTCTCTCTGATTCACCTGTTGCCACAGAGCAGTCATTTCCAAACTCTGAAGAGGTAAAACTATAAGCATTAAGAAATATTTTTATATTTGACATTTTCAGTTTTACTGAGATACAACTGAATGCAACACTGTGTAAATTTAAGGTGTACAGCACAATGATTTTAGCAACATGCCTCATAAAATGATTACTGTAAGGAATTTAGTAAATATTTGTCATCTCATATAGATACAAAGGAAATAGAAAAAATAGTGCTTCCTTGTGATGAAAACCTTTGAATTCACTCTTTAACAAGTTTCATGTATAACATATACCACAATTAATTATACTAGTTATGTTGTATGTTGTATACTACATTCCTAGTATTTATCTTGTGACTGGAAGTTTGTACCTTTTGACTATCTTCATCCATTTCCTCCTACCTCTAACCCTTGCCTCTAATAACCACAAATCTAACCTCCTTTTCTATGAATTTGTTTTACTGTTTTTGAAGTATAATTGACTTACAACACTATGTTAAATTCTGGCACGCAACATTGTGATTCCATATTTCTAAACATTTGAAAATGAGTGTGATGATAAATCTAGGTGTCATCTGTTGCCAAACGATGATATTACACAATCATTGACTACATTTATCACATATTTTATTTCATATCTCAGTTCAGTTCAGTCTTTGCGACGCCATGAATTGCAGCACGCCAGGCCTCCCTGTCCATCATTAACACCTGGAGTTCACTCAAACTCATGTCCATTGAGTCGGTGATGCCATCCAGCCATATCATCCTCTGTCGTCCCCTTCTCCTCCTGCCCCCAACCCCTCCCAGCCTATGACTCATTTTTTAACTTAAAGTTTGTACCTCTTAATCTCCATCACTTGCTGCTCTCCTCTAATCAGCCCATCCCTCTGGCAATTAAGTGTATCTATGACTGTTATGTTTGTTTTGTTTTTTAAATTCCACATATAAATTATACAGAATTTGTCTTTCTTTGCCTGACTTATTTCAATGAGAAAAATACTGTCTAGGTCCACCCATGTTGTTGCAAATGGCAGTATTTCCTTCTCTTTTAATGGCTGAGTACTATTCCATTGTGTGTGTGTGTGTGTGTGTGTGAAACACCTTTATCTGTTCATCTATTGATGTGCACATATGCTGCTTCTTTATCTTGGCTACTGTAAATAACACTGCACTGAATATAAGGGTGCATATATCTTTTTAATTTAGTGTTTAAAAATATCCAAAAGTATATGCTCTAGGAGTGTGGGCTATGTAGGCCCTTCTGTTATGATAGGGTTGATGACTATGGGCACTCTGATAGGTGTGGCTGCTCCTGACCCAGTTGGCTGCCAACTCCAGCCTAGTGTGAATGTTGCTGGCTACTGGTGGATGATGCCAGGTCACGGCATGGCTGGCTGTATGACTCAGAAGTCCCAGTCCTGGTGCTGTCCTGCTCGTGAGTGGAGCCAGGTCTTGGAGTGGCTGTCTGCATATCTGTGGATCCTGGAGGTAGTGTTGGCCTGATAGTGGGCAGAGCTGGAGCCCAGGAGTTCCAAGTTTGATGACAGCCCTTTCATGAGTGGGCTGGGTTGTGATCTAATTGGCTACAGCGCTGCAGGGATCCTGAAGGTGATGTCATGCCAGTGGTGGTTGGAGCTGGGACCCACATGGCTAGCTGCTTATCTTGGGGAAGCTCCAGTTGACTGGATAGTGACAGATATCAGATCTCAGTGCTAATAAGCCAGAGGGAGTATTCCAAAATGCAACTCACACAGCATCAGTGTTTCATGGTAGAATGAGCTCTTCAAAATGGCAATGCCCAGCATCTATGCCCTCAGGATGAGTCCCAGTTGCCTCCTCCCTCTCCAGGAAAGTCCAAGATCAGCTAGTGCTTCTTGTCCTGGGTCTCGAAGACTGTGAGAGTCTGTGTGCAAACTTTAAGAGCATAATCTCTGTGACTATATTCTTTCATTTGGTTTAATGATGGTTCATTAAATTTGTTGAGGTTTCCAGTTCATCCATACTGTAGCATTCCTGCATTTCATTTGTTTTACTGATGAATATGGATATACACCATTTCATTTATCCAGTCATAAGCTGATGATAGACATTTGGGTTGTTACCACTCTCTGGAAAAACTTTCTGCAAATGGTTTAAGTTATTTTGTTTTAATATACTCAACTTGTCTTTGTTTGCAGATTGTACTCTTAATACAAAATCAAAAATTATTTTTTTGAGGAAAAGTAATTATAAGAATTTACAGTACATGAATATTCAACATTAAAATATAACTTAAATTCCAAATAACAACCTCCAAATCTTGTAGTCCATACAAGTCTCTGATCTCTGAGACAGATCTCTAAATGATTGCTAGATAACAATTCAATTTCATTCCTTTCTCTTCTAGCTAGAAAAGGGCTAAAAGAACTCCCAGTTTTTTAAAAAAAATCCCTCCACATATTTCCTGTGCACATGATGGAGGAACAAGAAAAAAGTATTTTCTCACAGTTAACATAAAATCTAATTAATTTTGGATTTGTGGAATTTGGTAAAATATACCTGAGAACTGCATGAGACAAAAGTTATGGATCTAAATTGTCCAGAAGAATAATGATACATTTAACTAAATTTTCTGCTACTACTATAGTAACACTGTCTCAGCTTTCATCTCTCTTATCCCTCTGCCTTTTGTCTTGTTTTGGCATCATTCTGTGTATTAGAGAAGGCAGTGAATTAACAAGAAAGCACTTGGAATTAAGTTCCAGAAGGTGTGGGTATGGACATGTGTCATTCCCATTAAAGTCTATACAACTTGTCCAATTGCAGAGGGCAATCTTTCAGCTTTTAAATTTTCCTTTCCAGGGCAGGGGGTACACTGAAGGGCAAAACACTCAAGTATTCAGCTTGCTAAATATCTTTGCCTCCGTCATTCTTTCCAATTATCCATCACTATCAGCAGCAAAACTGTATTGAATTTAGGCTCTGACAGATTTAAACAAAAAAGCACTAGTTTTGGACTCAGAAGATCAGAGTTGAATTCTGACTGGTCAAATATTAGTTTTGTGTTCTTGGTCACATTATACCTTCCCTGAGATGTATATCACCTGTAAAACATTTCCTCTGTAATAGAGGAATGAGAGATTCACAGAGATGCTAAGATTAATTAAGGCAACATCTATAAAGTTCCTGGAACACAGTAAACACTGAATCAATGTGAGCTCCTCTGACGTCAAAGTAATGCTTAAAAACCCACTAGATTTAGACTGAAGGCTATGCTGTCCAAAATGGTAGTTACCAGCAACAAGTGGCTAAATTTTTTTTTTTCCACCATATGGCATGTGGGATTTTAGTTCCTGATCAGGGATACAATTGCATCCCCTGCACTGGAAGTATAGAGTCTTAATCACTGGAAGGCTAGGGACGTTTCAGGTGGCTACAAAGACTATTATCGAAATTAAGCAATCTTTAAAATTAAAATTATGTTTTCAGTGCTTAACAGCCTCATGTGGCTAGCAGCCATATACTGGATAGCACCAATACTTACCATCACCATCATCACAGAAATTCTACTGAACAATGATGCACCAGAAGTGACAGAACTCAATGAAAACCAGAAGCCCAGAAGCCCAAATTCTTGCCACTCACTGTAACTTTAGCAGAGCAACTTTATCTCACTATGCTACTGTTCCTCAAGATAAAATGTAATAATGCCTTTATAGCAACATTGCAGAGATCAGGTGCACTGAAATAATTTTTCTTTGCCTTCTTACCATCTTCCCAGGACCCCAAGATTAAATTATGCACAAAAATTAGCAAGGACCACTTTTTGAGTATGACTCAACAGACAGAGATCTTTGCGAGTTCAATATTCATAGCCATGATTTGATGTTATTCCAACACACCTGTAAGTAGTTAAGAATAGCATATTTCAGAAGCACACCTAGCTACGTGCAGGCACTTCTTGGGGTGATGGAAAGAAACGAAGTAACACAGTTAAAAAGGTATTCATTGACAAATGTCTTTTGTAAACAAATCAATTTTCATTGGGTTTAAAATGCAAAGGTCAGAGATCCTATTTTCTACTTATTTGTTTCATTTTAATGCCTAAATCTGCCTTTCCCAGATTTAGAAACAATAATCTGAGCTGTCATTGTGAGGATAATACTGTAATTTTTTTTTTTTAATACAGAGAAGGGGTTGACAAACTTTTTCTGTAAAGGTCCAGAGTAAATGGTCTAGGGCCATGAATTTTCTATCACAGTTACTTAATTCTGCTCGTGTGGCATGAAAACCACCACAGAATGTAAATAAATGACATGGTTGTATCAATAAAACTATATAGTTCCTCAGGCCTACATTTGCCAACTTCATATCTAGAAGGACATGGAAGAACATGCTTTTCCTGCTCTTCTTCACAGTATTTTTTTTACCATGATTATATGATTTTTTCATTTATTTTATCTGAACATATACTGTATCCTACAAATAACCAGTTTTAAATGTTTAATTTAGAAATGTCAAAACATTTCTTCTTCTCATTTTTATTAAGACACTGAATACAAATAAAGAATTCTTTAGGACAATACCTTTGTTTTCATGCTGATAGCAAACTGAGAAGGATGGTCATAGTATATAAACTGTAAAATAACAAATGATTCACAGATCTAATAAGGTCATTCAAAGTTTCCTACCTATTTTACTAATTCATGAGTTGAATTAAAACTTAAATAGAAAACCAAAATTGAGCTAAGAGCCTCAATGCCATTACTTAAGTTCACATTACTGTTCTAGACAAATAAATCAAGGTCAAATATTTAGATGACTCAAGTAGCATCTATTCAAAAAACTTGGTAACTTGTATGCATAGGTTAAGAATGGACTGCCAAGAAATGATGAGAAATTAATAAAATCATGACATTTCAGAGTTGGAAGAGTCCTTATAGAACAACTTGTTCAACATCAATGCTCTATGGATGATGAGTGTGGTAATCTTTTATTTTTCCTTTCCAGAAAACACTATTTCTTCTTATTAGATCCTCGAGTTTCTTATGAAATTACCCCTTCCTTTTCTTTCTCTCAGCTCTGGTAGTTCGAATGAGGGTGGTCTCGTTATCAGGCCAACAAGTGGGGATTTAACCCAGGGAGGACTCATCAGAGCCCTATAAACTCTTGACCAGAGGACTGGTTCAGAGGTAAGTTTCTGACCTAAAATCATCATCTAAATTCTGGGATGTTTCTTAGAATTTCCAGGAGAGAACCAACTTCCTTTCTTCCTTCCCTTTTCCTTCATCCTCCCTCCTTCCTTCCCTTCCTTTCATTGTTTACTCTTTCTTGCCCCCTGCCCCATTCTTTCTCTCTTATGGATCAAACCTTTGAGAATACCTACCTGGGATGGCCAGCACCCATTTTGCCACCTTTGGAAATGGCCTATCTGAAAATGAAACCAATACAGAGACTAGCATCTCTGAGATGCAGAGTTCACATTATGAGGCTCTGAGTTTCTGGATCTAGCCTTAACTATAGCTGAAAATGTCTGCCATTTGTAATTACAAGAAAAAAATCACCACCCCCCAACCTTTTTTCTTAAGCTTTAGTTGGTTTTTTGCCACTGCAGAAGAGCTTATACAAGAGGTTGTTCAATGCAAAGAAGTGAATGTTGCTAAGTGGGAAGGTCAGGACTTCAATCCCCTCTAAATCTGATGATGGTTCTATAAGACTCATAGGATAGACTAGCAAACCCATTAAAATCTTACATGCAAAGCAGTTTGGGTAAAAAGTGTATATTACTCTTTAAGTTTCTTTGAGTACTGTATTTAGACTCTCTCTTCCTTTCATAGATACTCTTGTTTAGGACAGGGCCATGTATAACAAATGTTGATCAGATTTAAAGGAAATTATTTTTCACCCTTACATATAGTACAGCTGAAGACTTGAAGGGGACATCAGAAGGTCAGAAATACAGGACACATTGGAGTAGGTAATATATAGGCTTCAGATCCACACCACCAATTGCCCCCAATTCTCCTGTGTACCCTCAGTCTGTGTGGCTGTGCCTCAACACATACCAGTAATTCACTCCATAAAAATCCATGGAAACTGTACTGTGTTCAGCACCAGGGATACTATGCAAACCAAATCAACTCAATACTTTGAGCTTCCAAGAAAATATAGCTTCCTTTGTTTTTAAAAACAAAGGGCTCTTTGTTATTATTTAACAAAATAATCACACAAATGATTTCATTTCTTTACCCCCTCCTCCAAACTGTATTGATTAGAAATATCCATATATACAGCTAGATTAACATAAGCCTTAACAAAGGGTAAAGGATTCAAATATGTAGTTTTTGTCTAATTGATAGAGTATACATTATTTCTTTTACAATACTGACTAGTTAAGCTATCACAATCAAAACACAATTAAAAACACAGTTAATATTTTTCATGTACTGTGTAACAATTAATAAAGGATGTAAGACCTATCTATAAAATGAGTTCTTCGTCCATGACAGACACAGATCTATTTAAAAAATGGTGTTTTAACTTCTGTCTAGATATGAAGCTTTTGAGAACAACACACAAACTCGTTGAAAAAAGTATGGTCTGTGACACATTTGTACATTAAGAGGAAAACAGCTAATGTTGGAACCTGAGCCACATAAGTGAGATTATGTCTGAATATTTCTTACAATGCTACGCAAACTAAGGTCATGTTTCAACTGTCAGATATTTGTGGCACTTACCTGGGTTTCCAGGGTGTATAAAATTTTCATCCTTTGATTAAGTAATCTCCTAACAGATATAGTCACTGAAAAAGTTGAGTAGAACTGGAATAATCCTGGGACAACCCAAATTTTCTATCTCTGGCTATATTGCCTAAGACACTAGTACCTTAATAAAAGAAAAAAAAATTGATGAATAAAATGGATTAAAATGAGAAACACACAGATCTTAGAGTTTATAAAACAGAGGATTTTATTTGAATTTACATATAGATAAAAATTTACCAAAATTTTAACACAAACCTAAATCACATTCTTTCCCACCACAAAAATGGACACTATGCAAAAAAGCCACATTCTCTCAATTACATTTTCCCAGGTGGTAGATTCAGGGAGGAAATAGGAAGGGAGAAAAGACAGTGACACTCACAGCATAAACTGATTTCAGTGTTGTCTCATCTTGAAATGACTCAGTCAGAGATTTCCATAAGAATCAACCTTCAGTTCTGATGTTAAAAGAGAAACTTCTACTCCAAAATCACAAGTAAGGCTTCTGGCTTCATTTTTAGTATGAGGTAAGCAGCATATTCAATATTAAGGCAAATGGTAGGATACATGTATGTGGTATTAATTATGAATCTTCCATTGTAAAATACATTTCATGGATTTTCTAAACATGTTGGAATTAAAAATGTAAA